>PISX010007561.1:0-88112 GCA_004024625.1 Mellivora capensis | reverse complement strand
AATGGATAAAGAAGATGTGGTATATATACATGATGGAATACTATGCAGCCATCAAAAGAAATGAAATCTTGCCATTCGCAACGACGTGGATGGAACTAGAGGGTATCATGCTTAGTGAAATAAGTCAATCAGAGAAAGACAACTATCATATGATATCCCTGATATGAGGAAGTGGAGATGCAACATGGGGGACTAGAGGGGTAGAAAAAGAAGAAAAGAAACAAGATGGGATTGGGAGGGAGACAAACCATAAGTGACTCTTAATCTCCCAAAACAAACTGAGGGTTGCTGGGGGGAGGGGGTCGGGAAAGAGGGGTGGGGTAATGGACATTGGGGAGGGTATGTGCTATGGTTAGTGCTGTGAAGTGTGTAAACCTGGCGATTCACAGACATGTACCCCTGGGGATAAAAATATGTTTATAAAAAATAAAAATTAAAAAAAAAGTAGCAAACAGAGACTTCAGACATTTGAGCTTCACGGAGATCCGGACAAAGGGCTATAGCCTGTGCTGTTTCTGACTCTCTGCCTGCCTTTTACCTGCGAGTGGAGATACGTAACTGTAGACCCCTACCATCTCCACGTGGTCCCCATGGGTGCGCTGCTTAGAAGGGGACGGCAATTCCATTCTTGATCCTTCCTGGCATAGCCGAGCTAGCCTGATGCCAAAGTTAACTGCTAAATACTGCAGTAGAGCCAAAAGAAATTCAATAAGACAAGTAACTAGACTTTATCAGCATTACTGACTACCGCTGGCTGCTACGTATTGTGCTCCTGCCCCGGGCCGCCTGCTTGAAAAATAAGATCAGTCAAAATGACTCGGGAGAGATTTCTATTCCCAGGGCCAAGGTGTAGCTTACTTTGGATGGCCTATGTTCCTCTGAACCACCTCTACCATCAGTAACCAGGGACAGGAATGCTCTGGCAGTTCCTGTTTTCGCCTTTCTGTAAATAGAAATTCCAGTAGGAGAGCGTCTTGACAGTCTTTGGGTCCTGGGGTCCACAGACAGCCATTCTGTGCAGGAGAGAGCATTGGTAGCCCTTGCTTTACCGGGGAGGACATTTCAGGCTTGAGAATTTGCGGATTCCGTCTTTGTTGCCCTGGATGACCTGGAAAGGGGGCAGTACGCATAATTCTGTGTACAAGCAAACATTCCGTTTCTTATTGTGGTGGGACGAAAAGAGTGGGAGATTTGGGGCTCTGATTCTAAAGCCCCTTCAAAGACCGGCTTAGTGGCTGACCCTCCTCGAAGGCAGGAGTGCACACAGGCCGTCCATGTGCTTGTTATTTTTGATGGATTGCAGTCTAGCTGCAGGGCAGGAAGCTCAAACCCCCGGGGTCGCATCACTGTAGCTGGCAAAGAAGTGGAGCCTTGGAAGGGTTTGTCGAAGCGGACCGATGAGCGTTTCCAGTACCGTCTTCAGGATCCCTTACTCTTCCTTCGTCACTCTCACCCCAGATGTAAAGAATCATGCCAAATTGCACTCCTCTCCCACACCCTTCCACCCATACACTCGTGCTGAATATGAAAATTGGTCTCTAATTGTTGGATACAAGCTTGACTAGCTTTGAATTAACAGCTAAAACTGTATTCATTAATCTGAACAGGGAAGAGCAGGCAGACTGTCACAACACGGCTCAGTTCAGTAGTCATGCAGAGCAGGTGAGGGAACGGGAGGCACTTTGAAAGCACGGCAGCGATCTCCACCAGCCCCATCAACCGCTGATGAAGAGGGGAAGGCGGCCAGCCACGGGACCGCCAGGAGATGGATGGCATACCTCAAAGTCCACTGTCCCTGGGGCCTCCCAGTGATGATCGATGGTTATCCACAGCAATTAAACTTCAGAGCTTTTAAATGTCACTCTAGAATGGAAGGCCATCTCGTAAAGGTGTTGTTTAACATTTATCAAACATGGGGACTGGGTGGGGTTGGGGGCCACGGAGGAACTCTTTGGGGGAATGGGAACAAATGTTACGGCTTTTGAAGTGAGACAACCGTGAGAGTGAAATTTGATATTATTCTAATGTGTTGTCTTCAACACTGGAATAAATTGGACCAGAACCTCTTTGGGACACTGGGAGATGGATTAAAATGTTGGGATTTAGTGGGGGTGTGGTGGAAAGAAGGTAGGACAAAAGGTCAGGAGACACAGTTGTCAGCCGTTGCTTTTTCACTGGGGATGGTGCGTCTTGGATACGTGCCAGCTCACCCGTGTGATTGGGGGAGGGTCTCCACCTCCAAAGTGTTAGAATCACCCGAGGAGCTTTTCAGACATCATCAGTGATGGGGACTTACCTGATCCTTTAGTCTGGGGTCGAATGGATTACACATGTAGTTGTGAAATCTCCCCAGGTGATTAATATGTATAGTCAAGCTTGAAAACCACTGGATTAGGTAAACCTGAAGTTTTTTAAGCCCTACATTTCCATGATTTTTCTGTTTTACAGGGATATCCTGAAAGGAGATGGCACTTGCTAATAAAAAACAAAACAGAACAAAAAACCTTCCATTGGAACAGCATACAGTGTTAAAAGGACAGTGAGATGGTGGCTGATGTTTTTTCTATTCCCAGTTTGTGTTTATTCATTCGTTTAATCATAGACTGAATAACGGTTGTGAGGGTGCTTGCGCATTGAGCAGTGGGGACAGTGAGGGGGTGTGAAGCTGTGTTGTATGGATTCCAGCCTCTATCAAAAGCAGTTGGAGCAGAATTCTCGGAATATCGGAAAATTACCAATAAAGTTATTGACACTCCGTCCTCCTTTCTGGCCTTCTCTTCTGTTTATTTCTCTCTTCTATTTCTAGCTAGATGGTGGCATGAAATGACTGAGATATTACCAATACTTTTAAATGTCTTCTCACATTTCCTTGCTTCCTTTTCCCCTCCAGCATTCAAACAGTTAGCTGGCTGTGTAATTCTCTCACCTCAGGGGAAGGCTGGGCGGGGGGGAAGTCATACTCTGGGGGGTATGTTACCCAAAAAGGCCCTTTTAGGAGATTGTTCCAACGGAGGCAGTGCCCCCCAGAGTATGGGTTCCTCAGGGTGGAATGAAGAGGAAAGAAGAATAGAGACCTCAGTGTGCCCAGGAGATGGGGAGGGACCTGGCTTCGTTTGTTGGAGGAGCATTGTGGAGGCAGAACCACATAAGTAGAGGGTATGGGACCTGAGGGCAAAGCCCAGTGAGGGGAGGGCTGTGGGGCCCATCTGATAGCTGAAGAGGCTACTGGGACAGGGTCGTCTCTGTGGCGTAGCTGATCGCAGAGCACGCAGATGGACGATGGATAGCCATTGGGTGCTTGTAAAGATGAGTGACCTGAGACCAGATCGGCCAGCCCTTTGCCTTGAAACCATGTAATCTCCAAAGAACAAATGAAACTGGAATGATGTGGTAGAATAGGGTTATTCGAATATAAATTAAGTTGCCTTTAAAAACTTTTGGAGACATAAATCTTTATCGTATCTCCTTTTGATAGTAGTAAGGGATACAAATGAACCACGTAGCGTAGTTTGACAAATAAATATAGCCATGCGTGACTGGCACGACAGTCAAGATTCTGTGGAATATTAAAACGGATTCCCATTTAGAGTGAGGCCTCGCTCTGCTCTCAGCTTTCTGTTGCTTTAAATGAAAGGCAAACTGGTAGAGAAGCAGATCTGTAAGAGATAATTCCATTTGCAAAAGAAGAAGTCTAATCTTTTTTCATGCCAGAGTGTAAAGGACTCTTCACTTTATTCATCAGTTCATTAATCTCATTTCAAAAGGGAAGGCCAGGGCTGAAAACAGGTTATTCACATTTCAAACAAACTCCTTAGGCATAATGTGTGTGAGTGAGCAAAGCATTCAACTGTTAGACTGTGTTGCTTTTCTACCAGCTGGAGACAAGTACAAGGAAGGTCATGCTATTTAATCTTCCATACAGATAGGTGTGTATAGTTGGGGTTGGAGAAGAACTATTTTGAAAAAATGGCAAATTATAGATCTGTGACGCACTGAGGAGAAGAGCAGAGTTTGGAAGAACATGAGAAGTTCAGTGGTATCTTTTTCTATCTTTAGTCTACAGAATGACCAAATGAAAAATACTGTGGTAAACCATGAAAAATAGCTAACGTCATATAGACCAAACACCATTCTGCAGGGAAATGGAGGGAAATACTTCCACCCCAGGAATTTCCAGGACATCTGGTAAGTCAACAACATTATCGCAAACATTATGGACAACAATGTGAGTTCTTGCAACAATGTATTCATTTTCCAAATGTTCCAGCTGAGAAAGCCACACAGAACATTCCCACCATCTAGCAGATGGCTAATGGGGAAGCCAATATTTTCTGTGGAAAGCAGTTTCTTCTTCTAACATTAGATAATTTCAGCAGAGAGAACAAATAAGCATTTGTTTTTGTATTCTGTTCTCTCACACTCATAAAGAGAATGCATTATAGACTATTAATTTTAAAAGTGCATAAGAAAATGAGCTTTTCCTTGAGATTACAAACTAAGACACTTTTTGATCCAGAAATGTCTGGTGGTAGGGACAAGGGCTACTGCTTCCTCATCTAGCACGAGGAAGAGCGTTTAAGGGAGAACCTTAAACATTATTTATCATTATTGCAGATTAGTGGGCGAAAAACCAACCCCCCCCAAAAACCAAAAAACCAAAAAAACAAACAACAACAACAACAAAAAACCCATCCCAAAACAAAAACAAAAAACCCTTTAAACCATGTCATTGGAAATGAATTTGTGCCTACCTACCCCAGATTTATAAGCGGCTTATATGATGTAGAGATTATGAATGAGATTTTACTTTCATAGAAAATGAGGTGAAATGAGCAAGCTGTGGTTGCCAAGTTTGTTTTAGGAAAGAGGAGCAGGTGGGAAACAAAAGATAAAACGTATTATTTGAATAAGGCTGAGTTACTACATCTAGTTTCACAGACCGTATTTACTGTGCCAGGAAAGTGGGTCGATTTGCCTTAAAATGTTTTACCTTCACTTATTATCAAGCATTCAAGTAAATGTATTTGTAACACCTATAACCAAATGTAACATGAACTGTAAAGAGTGGGAGCTTGTTACAAATAGATGGTTTTGCTTGTTTGTCTTTGTTTTGTTTTCTGAGCTGTTTGGAGGACTAAAATGGATTTCTGCTTTTCCAGTTTTGAGTGTTTTTATGTCCCTCCTGGCTGACTAGAACTTTTCTATTCTTAATTTTGATCCTGCCATGCAAAAATACTGGCATATCAAATTACACCTATTTTTATAACAGGCTCATTAACTCTTTCAATAAAGATTAAGGTTACTCTATGCCTGCCACGTGGGAGGGAATATGCTGTGCTCTCTGGAGCTACAAGAAACTTACATAGAAGCTAAATGTGCAAAAACATGCTAGCTCTCAGCACCTGATCAGTCATATCTGCCTCCTTCCTCTGAAGACATGGGTATCTTAGCTGAAACACTCATTTGGTGGTTGCTAAGAGTCTGGCTTTCTAAAGTGCATACAGACTGGAGTCTAAGATGTTGTCCAGGGTTGGCTAAAAGATGAGGCTGTGCTCTTCCTGGTGTCGAGTTTGGTTCAAGAAGCAAGAGAGCCAAAACTTTGGGAACAGCTCCTTACTCAGTATGGTAAGCGAATAACGCCCCCAACCTTTGTCAAAGGTGCCCATGTCTCATTCCCTATAAGCTGTGGGTGTGGCTTGGCAAAAGGACTTTGCTGACATGACCGAGCTAAGGATCTTGAGATGCCCAGATGATCCTAGGTCATCTGGGTGAGCTCCATGCAATCACAAGGACCCTTGGCAAAGGAAAGCATGAGGGTCAGAATCAGCAAAGATGTGACAGTGGAAGCAGAGATCGGCCTGATGTGCTCTGAAGATGAAGGAAGGGGCCATGAACCAAGGCAGGCAGGCAGCCTTCAGAAGCTAGAAACGCAATCACACAGATTATTGCTGGGAATCTCCAGAATGGAACACAGCAGCCCTGTTTGATAGCGACCTTGATTTGGCCCAGGGTGACGTGTGTTCTGTTTCTCACAACAGAACTGTGCGATAGTAAGTTTGCATTGTTATAAATGACTCAGTTTGTGATCATTTGTTAAACAGTAGCAATAGCAGACTAAAACGGCAAGAGATTCATAAATAATTGCTGTAAATTATTTTTTGGAAGGAAGGAAGATGTGAGCCTAAGTAGAAAGAATGTATGGCACAGCAAGGATTAGTGATCTTCCTGTGCTCTGGCAGAGCCCTACCTGCACAGACCAGCATCAGCTTTTACACATGAGGAAGCAAGGGGCAAGGGAAAAAATGTAAGAACACCTCCTCTCGCTCGCTGCTGCCACGGTACCTTGCTCTGTTTGATATCTCTTCCAAATAAATTGCTAACCTATGGTAAATAAACATGTAAGGTCTTCTCTTGACAAGTTGTAGCCACCCCTGAAATGATGCAGAGATAATCCTGGCAAAGGCTCCGTTGAGCAGAAATAGGTCCTCAGTTCTGATTAACGTGACCTGTTTCTTTCTTTTTTTTTTAAGTGTTTATTTATTTATTTGACAGAGATCACAAGTAGGCAGAGAGGCAGGCAGAGAGAGAGGAGGAAGCAGGCTCCCTGCTGAGCAGAGAGCCCGACGTGGGGCTCGATCCCAGGACCCTGGGATCATGACCTGAGCGAAAGGCAGAGGCTTTAACCCACTGAACCACCCAGGCGCCCCAACATGACCTGTTTCTATGTCAAAAATACCATCCCGGAGGACTGGAGGTGGTGATGACTCGGACTAGATCATCCTGAAGTTCTTTGATTTCTTTGAGCTCCATGGTGTTTGTTTCTTTACCCAAAGTTAAGAAGTTGCTCCCTGATATTGGATAGGTTAGTGGACACATATCAGGGAAAACAGAAACTGGGGAAAAATGGAAATACTTAACTTATAAAAAGAATGAATCCTCAGAATACACATAATCCCCTGACCCTGGACATTTTCCTTGCTTTGTGCACACATCTGTATAATAAGCAGGAATAAGAACCGTAGTCCTGGATCGAGGTCCTGTTTGTACTAGGACTGAATGTTGGTCTCACCTCTGATGCACTTTTTTGTTTTATTCTGTGTAGTACTGTGTAGTACATCATTAGTTTTAAATGTAGTGTTCAATGATTCATTAGTTGCTTGTAACACCCAGTGCTCATTACAACATGCGCCCTCCTTAATATCCACCACCCTGTTACCCCCTCCGCTCCGAAACCCTCAGTTTGTTTCAGGGTCCATAATCTCTCATGGTTCATCTCCCTCTCTCTGATTTCTCCCCCTCAGATTTCCCTCCCTCCCCCCATGATCCTTCATGCTATTGCCCGTGTTCTACATGTGGGTGAAACCATGTGATAATTGTCTTTCTCTGCTTGACTTACTTCACTTAGCATGATCTCCTCCAGTTCCATCCATGTCCATGCAAATGGTGACTATTCATCCTTTCTGATGGCTGAATAATATTCCATTGTATATATGGACACATCTTTGTCCATTCATCTGTTGAAGGGCATCTCGGCTCCTTTCACAGTTTGGCTATTATGGACATTGCTGCTATGAACATTGGAGTGCGCTGCCCCTTCTTTTCGCTACATCTGTATCTTTAGGGTAAGTACTTAGTAAGTAGTGCAGTTGCTGGGTTGTAAGGTAGCTCTATTTTTAACATCTTGAAGAAACTCTATACTGTTTTCCAGAGTGGTTGTACCAGCTTGCATTCCCACCAACAGTGTAAGAGGGTTCCCCTTTCTCCACATCCTCACCAACATTTGTTGTTTCCTTTTTTGTTAATTTTTGCCATTATAACTGGTATAAGGTGGTATCTCATTGTGGTTTTGATTTGTATTTCCCTGATGGCTAGTGATGTTGAGCATTTTTTTCATCTGTCTGTTAGCATTAGTTTGTCTTCTTTGGAGAAGTGTCTGTTCATGTCTTCTGCTCATTTTTTGACTGCATTATTTGTTTTTTGAGTGTTGAGTTTGAGAAGTTCTTTATAGATCTTGGGTATCAGGCCTTTATCTGTAATGTCATTTGCAAATATCTTCTCCCATTCTGTGGGTTGCCTCTTACTTTTGTTGACTGTTTCCTTTGCTGTGCAGAAGCTTTTTATCTTGATGAAGTCCCAAAAGTTCATTTTTGCTTTTATTTGCCTTGCCTTTGGAGATGTGTCTTGAAAGAATTGCTATGGCCGATGTTGAAGAGGTTACTACCTATGTTCTCCTCTAGGATTTTGATGGATTCCTGTCTCACATTGAGGTCTTTCATCCATTTAGAGTTTATCTTTTTGGTCCAATTTAATTCTCTATATGTAGCTGTCCAATTTTTCCAGTACCACTTTTTGAAGAGACTATCTTTTTTCCATTATATTTTTTCCTGCTCTGTCAAAGATTAGTTGACCATGGAGCTGAGGGTCCATTTCTGGAGTCTCTGTCCTGTTCCATTGGTTTATGTCGATTTTTGTGCTAATACCATGCTGTCTTGGTGATCACAGCTTTGTAATATAGCTTGAAGTCAGGCAATGTGATGCCCTCAGCTTTATTTTTCTTTTTCATCATTTCTTTGGCTATTCGGGGTCTTTTTTGGTTCTATACAAATTTTAGGATTATTTGTTCCAGCTCCTTGAAAAATGCCAGTGGTATTTTAATAAGGATGGCATTGAAAATTTAGATTGCTCTGGGCATGATGGACATTTTAACAATGTTTATTCTTCTGATCCATGAGCATGGGAGGTTTTTCCATCTTTTTGTGTTTTCCTGTTCCTCAGTTTCTTTCTAGAGTATAGATCTTTACCTCTTTGGTTAGATTTATTCCTAAGTACCTTATGGTTTTTGTTGTCATTGTAAATGGAACCATTCCTTAATTTCTTTTTTTATAGTTACATTGTTAGTGTATAGGAAAGCAACTGATTTCTGTGCATTGATTTTGTATTCTGCCATGTTGATGAGTTCTAGTAGTTTGGGGGTGGAGTCTTTTGGGTTTTCCACATAAAGTAGCATGTCATCGGCGAAGAGAGATTCTCTTCCCAGTCAAACTCTGATGTACTTTTATTTTATAGAACAAGATATCTAGAGATTTTTTTTTTCCTGAGCATAAACTTCCAGAGTCCCTAAGCCTGAAATCACTTCTGAATGGCGCCAAAGGAGCCCATCATGTTCCCCTGGATTCTTCTGGTCATCTTAATTATTGCTCTCATCAGATTGTATTATCGTTGTTCATCTGTTTTCTGCCCAACAGACCATGAGCTCCTTGCAGTGAGGCATGGAATCTCACCCACCTTTCTGTTTCTGGTATCTGGTATGGTGCCTTGCCTGAGTGAGCACTCCGTACATGTTGTTTTTCATTGTTGTAAGGGGAAAAATCACTTTCTCACTCTGGAATCATTCAGCTTTTACATCAGTCTTGACTACAGGCTTGAAACCTAAAGCCATATTGGATTTCCCTCTTTATTTTTCCATTTACTGAAATACTCACTGTCTGGTCCATGCACTCATTCGCTACAGTTGTACAACTCCCTTTGCATTGCAAAGATTTTCACTAAAGTTAGATTCTTAGCTCCTCATGCCTGAATGATTGCAAGCAGAGCATTCCAACTTCTCATAAAATCTGTGACAGAAGAAACTCTTCATATCATCTCCTTGGCTTAGAGTGGTTATTTCCAGGTACAAATCCATGGACCAGTCACAGGATAGCTGGGCCATAACTATTCAGGAAATTTATGTCAAAGTAGGCATCATCCCTGGAGATTCTAAATGAACATAGAACATCCATAGTTTTAAGAGCTTTTCAAGTACTGTGGGTTGACTTGGGTCCTCCTAAATTCATATAATGGTGTCCTAGTCTCCGGAAGCTCAGAATATGACTTTATTTGGAAACAGGGTTCTTGCAGATGTAATATAGTTGATGTAATAGTTGAATTTAGATGAGGTCATACTGGAGTGGGATATGCCCCAATCCAGTTTCCTGGTGTCCTTATAAAAAGTGGAGATTTGCCCTGCATACAGGGAGAACACCAAGTGACAGTAAAGACAGAGATTGGGGTGATGCTTCCACAAGGCAAGGAAAGCCAGAGAGCGCCAGCAATCACCAGAAGCTGGGGAGGCTGTGCACAGATTTTCCTCACAGACCTCACAGAAGGAACCAGTCCTGCTGATACCTTGATTACAGATGTCTAGGCTTCAGAACTGTGAGGCAGTAAATTCACGTGAAGTCATCTGTGTGTGGCTCTTGGTTACAGCAGGCCTAAGAAAATAATATACCCGGTAATTCTTCTATGTAGCCATAGTTTCTTTTGAACTCGACCCATATCACTCCCCTGTATTAAGACTGGCAATCACTTCAACAGTGATTATAAGGATTAAATGAATTAATATTTGTAAAATGCCCAAAGCAAGACTTGGCACATAGTAAGTAACTACATGCATATTAAACTTTTAGGATATCCTTCTAACAGAAAACACCGTTGTTACTTCGTGTGTGTACCATGAGATGATTTTAGATGGCATGAATGTGAAAACAGATTCCTAATAATAATAGTAATGATAAAATTGGCATATCAATTCTATAATTTCTCAAATTTAGGTTGAGGCCAAGATCAGTAGTTCAGCATTAATCCATCTTGGGAAGACCCTGCATCTTCGAGATCTATGCATGCTCATGAATCTTCAAACCCTGCGTCACTGGAACTTGTAGGATATATCATTTGGATAAGGGGGGAGTCCCCGTGATGTGGTCACCAGGATGAAGTCTTGCTAACCAATAACACGGCACTCACTTTTGTTTATCAACACACAACACAGGGAAGACACAACCCAATCGAATGCAATTTGACGTACAAAGGCCAACGGAATTAATGTGAACAGATACCAATGATGGGTGGTTTTTACTATCTTCCAGGCAGCCTTTTAAATAGTATACCTGTATTCTTTCATTTCATTCTCATGACAGCCCATGAAGTTGGTAGTAAATTATCCCTGTTCTTACCAAGGAGAGAACCAAGGCTCAGAGGAAGGAGGGAACATGTTGTAGAATACACAAGTGGTCAGTGGCAAGGCTGGGATGGAAGCCCAGCCATCCGAACACAGTGTCTACCCTTTTAATTCCATATTTTACTCCTTTTTAAAAAAATGTGTGTTTGGGGTGCCTGGGTGGCTCAGTCAGATAAGCGTTTGCCTTCCTGCTCAGGTCATGATCCCAGTGGCCTGGAATGGAGTCCCAAGTCAGGCTCCTTGCTCAGTGAGGAGTCTGCTTATCCCTCTGCCTGCCACTTGCCCTGCTTGTGCTCTCTCTCTCTGTCAAATAAATAAGTAAAATCTTTTTAAAAAGATAACATATACACGTATATATACAATTAAAAGAATATCTGCAAAGCAGGTATTTGCACAAGCACTGGCCCCATCAACAAACAGAACATTGCTAGTATTCTAGAAGCTTCTCTGGCAGCCTTCTGTGACCATATTGTTTTTTGATAATACCTTGTTACCTGGAGGTAATACTTTCTGATCATTGTGAGGACCATTTTCTTGCTCTTTTATAATTTACCAAGGCTTTTAACCCTATGCTGTTATTATTCTACTTGTCTTGCGCTTCTGTAATTTTATCATTAATGCTTATAATCCTGTACTTCCTTTTTTTTTTTTTTTAAGATTTTATTTATTTATTTGAGAGAGAGGCAGTGAGAGAGCATGAGCGAGGAGAAGGTCAGAGGGAGAAGCAGACTCCCCGTGGAGCTGGGAGCCTGATGCGGGACTCGATCCCGGGTCTCCGGGATCATGACCTGAGCCGAAGGCAGTCGTCCAACCAACTGAGCCACCCAGGCATCCCCTGCCTTTTTTTTTTTTTAACTTAACATTCAAAGCCTTCCACACAGAGGCTCTCTTCTCATTTCCTATTGTTCTCCTACTTGAAGCTCTCCTGTATCTTGTGATAGATTTATATGCCCCTAATATATTATATACATTGCTTCTTTCTTTACATTTATTATAGCAGATTCCTTCCTCCAAGCCTCCTATCCCCAAATTCACCCTTTTCTGCCTAGGTCACCCCTTCTGTTGGCCCAGCTGCTTAGGTCACCCCTTCTGTTGGTTTTATTCCATAAGGATTCCTTTTCACCTGAACTGCTCTGATCCTTGTATCTATTCCCCCCATTTTATACTTCCCTTGCAGTGCTGTGTGATTCTGTGCTTTATTAATATAAAGCCTTAGAGTGTTTGTCACTATTTCTAATGTTTTATTCATCATTAATTTATTCATCCAGTATCTCTCTATTAAGCATACTGTGTGGCAGACACAGGGCCTCTATACACAGGAAATAAGATATACCAAGTTCCTGCACTCATGAAGGTTACTTCCTAGAGTGGAAAGACAAAAAAAAGTAAGCAAGTAAATAAGGTAATTTTAGTAAATAAGAGATCATAGTGAGAAGCCCTGAAGGAAATGAAACAGGGTTGGGGGTCGGGGGGACAGGGGAGATCCTTGGAGCCGAGATCTTTTCTATTCATCTGGGTAGTAAGCATCAAGTCAGAGAGCCAACTCAGAGGCCCCGAGACAGAAACAAGCTGGGCCTGGGAGGAGATGAGGAGTGATCAGGAGGACAAGAGGGGTTAGAAGTGATCATGGTTGGGCACCTGGGTGGCTCGGTTGGTTAAGCGCCTGCCTTCAACTCAGGTCATGATCCCAGGGTCCTGGGATCAATCCTTGCATCAGGCTCTGTACTCAGCAGGGAGTCTGCTTCTCTCTTGCTCTCTTTCTGCCCCTTCTCCCACTTGTACTCTTTCTGTCTCTCTCAAAGAATTAATAAAATCTTTAAAAAAAAGTGATCATGGGTAAATCATGTGGAGTCATTAATTTTTGAATGGCAAGTAGTAATGGCAATTGGTAACTAGTTTTAAAGTTTTTTAGATGCAATAGGATAGCACCACACAGTTTAAAGAATGGAAGGGAGATACTTGTCCTTACTTATGAGCTCTTAACTTTATATTATCTTTTTGCTTTTTATATACATGTTTTTTTCCTGTAACTAGAGCATTCAATCTTTGTAGTTCCTTGGCACTTGTTACCATCGATACTACTAGTCATGTTACAAAGCCCTGTGGGTGCCCTTTCAGGGCTGTAATTATCCTGAGACTTTCAGTTTTTAGCAATGTCAAACTTTTCAGAGAGTGCTGAGTATATTCAAAAACCTGTCAACTCCGTAAAGTTTCAGTTGGACAATGAGGTCGCTTTGTGTGGTGATAACACCGTCAACAAACATGACCCACCCTGCAGACAACTCAAGAAGTGCCAAAAGAGTTGTGAGTTGTGCAAGACCTAACGCGTGCCCTTGTATGGCGAGGGCCCACTTGATCCGGCTGCATTCCCGCCGACCTTTCACGCATTCCTCAAAGCAAGATGTACAGAGCGAGGGAGAAGAGCTGTGCCTTCTGATAAACCTGGCACACATAGCCATTGCCTTTTTACTTAAATTTCCCAGGGACTCGTGCATTTCATCTCTATACGGCCTGTGCCGTGCGCTTCTGAGAATTTAAATAAGCAGAGCAACTGTCAAGAAGTGAAAAGGAACCCTCACCAAATTTATCCACTTACACAAAACTGAGTCATGAATGCATAAGGTGGCGGGGCTGAGCCATTAATAATATATAGCTGAGCGCACATGTCTGGCCCTGGACATTGCACGTGATTGATACTCCGATCGCTCTTTACTATTTAAAGAGGCGAAAGTGCACTTCAGAATCTCAAAGAAAGGTCTGTAATTCTATGAAATGAGACAGACCAGGAGCAAGGCATATGGCTGTTGGCCTCAGGCAGGTTTCTCAGGACTAAGAGAAGAAGTTCCTTTGCTAGCAAGTTGAGATTAGTTATTAGACAGTGGCCCCAAGGCACTGCCACCCCGGAGGGAAGCACTGATGTTCTGATCATACTCCATTACTCCTCCGTGTTGCTAATGAGCCAGATTTCCAAAAGAGATGGCTCTCTTTAAACAGGAGGAATTTTATGTTCACCAAAATGACCTGAAATTGTACTTACAAAATGGATCATATTTAAATGGCTCAAGTGTCCAAGTAGCTGGTCACTTGATCCTCCTACCAGAGATGCAATGACTCATTATTCCAAGGATAGCTTGAAAAACATGGGTCAGAGATGCTTGAAGACAACTATACTTAAAAGTGTTCCCCAGAGATGTACTTTCCAGAGGAAATAGTAGAGTTTCAGTTGCCAGGCACCTCACTCTTCAATTTTAAAATCAGGAAGTATTTATTGAACTTCTGCCATTTTCCAGGCACTGTGCTAGATGCTAGGGACATGGCGGTGAACAAGACAGAAAGAGGCCCTGCCTTTGTGGGACAGACTTCCTAATGCAAAGACAAAAACATCCAGACATGTACATGTGATGAAGACATGCATAAATAAAATATTGGAAAGTTATGTTTAAGGCCCATAGAGGAAACAGAAAATAGTTGAGGTTAAAAAGTTGGCAAATAACAACAACAACAACAACAACAACAACAAAAAACCCAACAATGGAGTGATTTAGTTAATATGAAAAGGTCTCCATGAAGCAGTGACTTTTTGTTGAGATCTAAAACAAAAGAAGGACTTAGTCTTTAAAATACTGGAATGGGGGAGGTGAGAGAGTCTTCCAAGCGAGATAACAGTTAAATGTATTCTGGGAACTGAAATGTACCAGCATGTGCAGAACGTGTAGGAGGGGAAAGAAGGAACCATGCATGATGGGCAGGGGGTCCGAGCAGGCAGAAAATTTTTAGCCATGTGAAGACGCTTGGATTTAACCTAAATGCAGTGCAAAGCCATTGAAAGTCTTTAAGTAGGGCAAGGTATGCTCAGACTTGTATTTTGCAAAGCATGAGTATTTTTCTCTGAATTTGCCAATATACCTGGCATATTGATGTAACTTAGGAATCTTGACAAAACAATACTGTTTTTTTTTTAAGATTTATTTATTTTGGATGGTGCACATGAGTGGGGGGAGAGGCAGAGGGAGAGGGGAAAGAATCTCAAGCAGATTCCTCACTGAACACTGAGCCTGACTTGGGGCTTGATCTCACAGCCCTGAGATCATGACCTGAGCTGAAACGAAGTCAAATGCTTAACCAGCTGAGACACTCAGGCACTCCCTGAACCATACTGTTCTAAGTTCGCAAATTTCAAATATTTCTTCCTTCCCTATTATTAATTTTTAAATATTTTTTGAGTGTCTATGATATTCTACATAGTAACTAAAGGATACACAGGGAAGATAGAAGGAGGGTCATTATTTAGGGTGGAAGACCACAGAAGAAGGGGGATTTTCACCCATGTGATGGATACTCCCCTAGCCTGAAGTTCAGAGAGTAGGAGTGGGAAGAGAAGTGAGTCCTTGAACCTGTGGGTCCCCATGTGACGGATACTCCCCTAGCTTGAAGTTCAGAGAGTAGGAGTGGGAAGAGAAGTGAGTCCTTGAACCTGTGGGTCATGAGAGCTGACCTTGGGGAGGTTGCTCTACTGCTCACCTCCTGCCCTACCCCAGGATTGTGTCAGCATATTTTAATACTCCTGTGCTTTGGATGTATGGCTACATAAGCCCAGATAAATAACACAGAAGTTATTATGTATTTTACTTGCTGTGTGTGTGATTAAAGGCAAGGTAGGTTCAGAGTAACAAAGATCAGATCATTACATGAAGGCCAGCCCTCCCTTTGCATCTTGATCAAGCTATGAGTCTCTGTAACAAAGCAGTGCTGAACTTCACCAGTGATGTTTAGAAATATTATTGCAGAAGTGTTATCATCATAGGTAGACCTAGATACAGCGAATTGAAACTGTCCACATTAAGAATATTGAATTAGGTAGCATTAAAGAGTAAAACTACTAGCAGATTTTCAGACGGAACCGAGAAGGAACACTGGTCTTAGGGGGATTTTTGGTGTTATTTCTGATGACTTAAAATCTCTTCCTGTTACGTCAACTAGAAAACAGCCTTCTAAAAAGCTAATGAATGGGCTTCCTGCTATCCTAGAGCAAAACATATGTGGCTAGAGCATAAAGACTTATTTTCACCTTTATTCTTATCTTGGTAAAACAGCCCACTGACTGTATCAGCCCTCGTCTGGCTGAGGTTTAGAGCTGCTGTAGTCGGCATTAAAGGCAGAAAAAGAGAGGGGCACCAGATACTCCGACCGCCACAGGCATAAGCCATTATCTTCACCCTGTGAAAAATTGCCTGATTTCCTCTCTTGATAAAACTAGACATGAGTTTAAAAACATCACTTAGAAACATAAACCTCAAATACCTAAGTCCTTACTTCTCTTCCTTTATCACTTGCCAGAGCCTTTGAGAATTGGGGGTGGGGGGAGGGAACTACTTGTAATGAAATGCGCTTAAAGAGGGGAAAATGTAAGGTTTCGGTTTTTGACGCACAGCTGATAGAACCATTATCTCTGGAGGGCTTATTCAATCAAGAGCCGGAGATGCTGAAGCAAGCAGAGAGTAGGAGGTGTGAAAAAGCTTTCATTGAGGCATCAAAGCAAACCCTGCCAGCCAGGTCCTCTGTTGGCTCCCCTTGGCTCTGGCCCCCTTAGGGCATTCAGCAGCCCTGTTAGGGCACGCACTTCTGTGGGCACCACACGGCATTCTCTCTGCTGAGGGGACCATTCTCTGAGTGTCCCTGAAGCTTGATCTGAATACCTTGGCAGAGCATTGATGCTGTCTGCTCTCTGTCCTCAAGCCACCTTTCCTGCTCTGTTCCCATATCACTTCCTTTCATCCACCCACTGCTGTGTCATCCCAAACTCTCCATTGTTCTGCTCAGCCTCTTGTACTTGTCTCCTCCTGTGCCTTTGTTCCTGAGGTTCTTATCGCACTTTCAGATTTCACCTTTTTTCATTAAATCTCCACAACTCTATTCTGATCATTACTGCCTATTTTCTGTCTCCATCCCCTGGTTTTGCATTTTGCTTCAATGTCCTGTTTTAGCATTTTTACCTTCCTCTCTTATTCTAGTTGTGTTTCTGTCTTCTCTTCCCTTCAGTCTTTGAGTTCTTTGAGAACAATGAACCATAACCATGTCATCACTGCATCTCTTTCCAAAACTTGCACACCTGAAGGATATTGATCTAGCCCATTCTAATTGTATTGTTCTGTTCTAGGTGCCAGGAGACAAATAGAACAACACGCATGGTCCCCGTTCTCATGGAAGTTGCTGGGAGAATGACAATAAACAGGAAACACAGACAAACAAAATAATTACAAATTGTGATTCAAGTATAAAGCAAACTGGATAATGGAATAAAAGAGTCTCTGAGGAAGGGAGATATTTCATTAGTTGAGGGTAAGAACAGGTTCCCTTGTAGTGGTGACCTGAAGGCTGAAAAATTGCCATTCTGGGAAGTGGCAGTGGGCAGGCCAAGCAGAACATTCCAGAGAGTAGGATTGACAAAATCCTGAGGCAGGAAAATCTTGGCATATTCTAGGAATGGTCTGAAGACATTTTGTGGTGAGGGGGAAAGAGGTAGGAGATGGGCAGGAGCTACCTCACTGGAGGTTTTTGGGTTCTATTGTAATGTAGTGGGAAGCCATTGGAGGGTTTTAAGCAGGAATGTGATTTTTTCTTAATTTATATTTTTCAAAGCTAATATTGATAGTTGTTGAATTCCACTGTCTCTCTTAAGACCAGGGCTTATCTTGCCTAAATTAATATTGGTAGTTTTTGTTTTTTTCACCAGAAACATTTGTAAGAACTCCTTGTGTAAGACGAGAAGATCATTAAAAAGAATACTAATTCGTATTTTTCATGTTCCTTGTCTGGGCCAGGTAGTTTTAATTGTCTCATTTCTACTGATCTATGAAAAAGGGTTTGCTAAACACAATTCTAATATAAATAGGACATTGGAAAATAGGGTGAGTATGGTACCCCTTTAATTAAATTCTGAGAGCAGATATTTAAAAATCAGCACAGTAACTTGTCTTTATACTTAAAATTTCTTCCCTTCACTTTGTCTCTGCATCTAGGATTGCCCTTCATAAAGGTGAGAAATGCTCTTACTATTTAATCAAGAATCTACACATTTGGGAGAGTGATTAATTTTTTAGCAGACTTCTTTGTGTAGGTGAATCTTTGCTGGCCTTCCTTCCTGGTGGAATGAGTCAGTGAAGTGGTCTGGGGTTTCTGTAGAGCAGTCACAAAGAGAGGACAAGAAATGTGATGGGAATGGCAACTTTTAGACCCAAGAGGTACAGAGGCTGAAGAACAGACTTTATGTTTTGAGAGATTCCATTCTAACGTTTGTATAAAACTTTCCTGGTGATTATTCAACTTGGAATCATGCAGCAAGATTTGATTGGTAGCCACCTATTTGTAGCTGAAAAGACTGGAAATAGTTTCACACAATGAAACCCAGCTATAAGGCAAGCTGACATAAACCAAATGTTCCTGATAGATCTGCCTACTCTTCATGAACAGAATGGGGTCTGCAACAGTGGGAGGCTGGTCCATCTCTAATTTTATTCTTATTGGTGCTCCTCCTCCCTAGATTGGAGGTGGAGTACATGTTTCAATGAACTTAAACATATAAGCACTCCGGTATGGGTTTCTAGGTGCCAGGTCCACTGGGAGAAAGTATACGGTTTCATTTAACAACTTGGATGGGTAGTATACTCGATCATGCAGTTTCTAACAGTTTTGAAAATAGTTTTTGGAATGATAATAGTTGTAAGAGGTGAAACTATTACATATATATTAATAGCCTTTAAGTTTTGTTTTTTTTTAAATGAAGTAATCCAGTAAAGTTGACTTCTACCCAGTCCCCACTATCCTCACTTTATTGGCAACATTTCATCTGTGGGTTGTTGTTGAGACATTTTTACTGTTTACCAGATGGGGTAAGATTTTACATAATTTAAAACATCTGCTCTCATTGCAGTCCAATATGATCATCTATTTATATTTTTGAATTATATTATTCATTTCCTTTTAAATGATCATGAAACTGTTTTCAGAAGGATAAGTTTACATGATATTTGCCACAGACATTTAACTTTTCCTTCTTTTTTTTTTTTAATCTGGTATTAGGATAAGCCATATTGTGAGCTATGAATGTAGTAAAATATTTAGATGTAGCTTCACTTTCAAAATACTTGATTTCATAATTAACTGTTGTTAACATCACCTCTGCTTTCCTGCCTGTATACACCTGCATATAGTCATTTCAATAAAAATATAAAATAAAGAAAGCTGTGTTAGATTGTGCCAAGGGTCTAACATAAAATAAAAGTTTTCAAAAGATACTGTGGGAATAATACTGATGCTGAAAGAATGGAAGAAGGAAAAGCTATGCAAAAAAAAAAAAGAAAAAGAAAAAAGAAATGGAATTATATACAGAGACTTTGAACTTGCTAATAATAAAATTACTATTGTATAAAATAAAAATAACTTTATATATAATACTAAAAATTGGATGTAGATGTTACTATTGTTCCCCCATTTTATAAACAAGGAAACTAAGGCTTAAGGACATTTAGCCTCTTACCCAAGGTCATAGAAGCGAAGCTGCAGGGGCTCAGACCACGGTCCCTGTTGAATCCTTGGAAAGTCCAGCTAACAGCACACACATCCATGATTCTGAGAGATGAGATGACAGCTCCCCTGTTGCTTAGTATTGGAGCATGATTTATAGGGCCTGTTGCTCTCATGGGCTTACATATCACTTTTGGGCTCACAGTACTTTTGCTGGGATAGTTGAATTGTGTCCCCCCAAAAAAAGATATGACAGGTTCTGACCCCCATTACCTATGAATGTGACCTTATTTGGAAAGAGAGTCTTTGTGGTTGTAATTCAGTTAAGGATTTCCAGATGAAATCACCCTGGACTTAGGTTGGGCCCCAGATCCAATGACAGGTGTCTGTATAAGAGGGAGAAAAAGAATACACAGAGACAGAGTCCAGGTAAAGATGGAGACAAAGATCGAGTTACTCAGCTATAAGTCAAGGAAAACCAAGAGTTGCCGATCACCACCAGAATCCAGGAGAGAAACAGAGAATGGATTCTCTCCCAGAACTTCCAGAAGGTAACAACCATGTCAGCATCTTGATTTTTTTCCTTCTGTGCTCCAGAACTGTGACAGAATGAATTTCTGTTGCTTTAAGCCACTGAGTTTGTGTGATTTTTTTCATGACAGCCCTGGGCAACTAAAATAGCTGGTTCTCTTCTACAATCTACATAAAGATTGCTATTGAAATATCATAATTTGTCTACTTTTTTTTTTTTTGGATATAGAAAGCAAGATAAAATGGCAAGGTCACTAGGAATGCCAGTGGGAAAAGCAGGAAAGGATGGCAATTCTAGGATATTCACTAACTAATTATGTAGCTCTGGAAGAGTCACTTAACTTCTTAGAGCCTCATCTATAAATTGGTGCAGTAGAGCTGGCAGCCATCTCGAAAGTGGATGATTCCTGCTCTCACCTTCAGGTCTGCTAGCTCGGCACTGTCATTCCCCCAGAGTGGAACATGGCTTGGCAGAACCTAGGCACCTGTGTGTAGATCCTACCCCTGCCATTTGGTTGCTCACCTTTGGCTTCTTTTCTATACAATAATGGTCATTATGTTTACTTTAGAGCGCTATCAGTGGGTTAAATGGGAAAATGTATGTAAAACATATTTTTGGCACGTAGTAGGTGCTCAACAATGATTTATCTTCCATCATTAAACTGTAGCTTTTGTTTCAAATACTTCAGGGCCAGTTTATCATCATGTTGACTCAGTCCTGAAGGCCTTTCTAGTTATTGACAAGCAGGTATCTTAATCTTCTTAAAAAAATTACCATTATTATTATTTTTTTTTTCAGTTTTCATTCTTTACCCTGCCTTCTCTGTATCACCAACAGACAAAGACATGTGTATTGAATACTCTTTAGTTTGTTTTGAAAGAATAGGTTGAAAATAAATTTTTTTTTTCAAACTCTGCTCTCATCACACCCCCACAAACCCACACCCTGAGAATTTAAAAATCTCACTGTGCTCATTGGAAATGGTGCCCTGCCATTGTCTGACAAATACAAATGATTGACATTTCTAACTGATGTTAGGAGGAGGGCTGTTTAAATGAGACAATCTTCAGTATATGACTTAAAAGCACCTAGAGCCACCACTTGCCTAAAAGCAGACCTACCAAAGAATGATACTCTGTAACAAAGCAGGGACTCAGAATGATAATGAGTAATATATCCTTAAAAGCCTAGATGAACTGGGCACCTGGATGGCTCAGTTGGTTAAGCGTTTGACTTTTGACTTTGGCTCAGGTCATGATCTCAGGGTCCTGGGATCAAGCCCCATGTTGGGCTCACCGCTCAATGGGGAGTCCTCTTGAAGATTTTTCTCCCTCTGCCCCTCTCCCTGCTCACGCTTGCTTTCTTTCTCTAAAATAAATAAATCTTAAAAAAAAAAAAAAGCCTGGGTGAACCATTGGCCTTTTCCAGTTACAAGATACAAATTTCAGAAACCCCTGGAATTTTGAAATAGCAAATATTTGTTAACATTTTTCAGACTAGGATGGATAGTCAAATGTACTGTCCTGAGCAACATTTATTTAAACCCTAATTTCATTCCTTTCTGTTTTTATCACATACTAAAAGCTGCTGTATAGCTCCCAGACTTATTTCAACTCCCAAACCCTGCATCCTACCCACCTTTCTCTGGCTCCCTTACCATCCCTTTACAACGCACACTGACCCATCCCAGGTCCAGCTATGGAAGCTGCATCCTGTTCCCAAGAAGAGAGGAGGGACAGGTTGGCCTGGAGGAGGATTTGCTTTCTTTTTCTTTTCCTTTTCCTTTCTCTTCATTTTTTTTAAAATTTAAATTCAATTTAGTTAACATATAGTGTATTAATAGTTACAAGGATGGAATTTAGTGATTCCTCAGTTACATGTAACACCCAGTGCTCATCACAAGTGCCCTCCCTAATGCCCATCACACATTTACCCCTTCCGCCCACCCTCCTTCCCTCCAGCAAACCTCAGTTTATTCCCTAGAGTTAAGAGTTTCTTAGGGTATGCCTCCCTCTCGGTTTTTATCTTATTTTACTTTTCTTTCCCTTCCCCTGTGTTCATCTCTTTTATTTCTTAAGTTCCACGTATGAGTGAAATCGTATGGTATTTCTGGCTGGCTTATTTCTTTTAGCAGAATACACACCAGTTCCATTCACACTGTTGCAAAAGGCAAGATTTCTTTCTTTCTGATAGCTGAGTAATATTCCATTGTATAATGGTATACCACATCTTCTTTATCCATTCATCTGTTAATGGACATCTAGGCTCTTTCCATAGTTTGGCTATTATGGACATTGCTGCTAAAAACACTGGGGTGTAGGTACCCCTTTGGATCACTACATCTGTATCTTTGGGGTAAATACCTAGTAGTGCAGTTGCTGAGCCTTAGGGTAGCTCTATTTTTAACTTTTTGAGGAACCTTCATACTGTTTTCCAGAGTGGCTGCACCAGCCCGAATTCCCACCAACAGTGTAAGAGGGTTTCCCCTTTCTCCACAGAGGATTCTCTTTCTTGAGCTGGGGAAAATGCTATGAATTTTATGTAAAAAGTAATTTTTAGACCTGTCACAATAAGTTTATAATTATAAACTTTTCATTTAAAAGTACTTTCAGATATGTTATCACATTTCCTCTTTAAAATATTTTATGACATTCTTATAATACATTACTATTTTTAGGAGACTAGCTGACTTGGCTGAGTTAAGTGTAGAGGCAAAACTTGAATCTGGGTCTTGTGTCTCTCATCCATCCTTCTATTTATCTATCTATCTATCTCCCTATTTATCTCACCATCTAATTCTCTATCTTTCTTTATCCACCCACCTAGTCTCATTGCTTTACTGTCACCATACTCAAATGGGTGCATGTAACTCATATTCTAGAGTAGAATGCGGGAGGCAGTGGACATAAATGGTTGGCATCCTCCCAGCGACATAGTGCTATGTGGTGCGTGCCTGTCCTCACGGTCAGCCACCACTAAGGCTGCCAGCATGTTCTAAAGGGGTCCTAACAACTGAAGGCAAACTATTAGAACGGAGGACCAAAAGGGGAGAGATACAGGCAATGAGACCATTTTATGGGGTAGATATGCTATAAAATTTTACTATCACTTATTCCTGATTCCACCTTTTCCTGAGTAATGTGTCTGATCAAAATGTAATAAAAATAAAATGAAATAATTGCTTTCCTACTCCATAAGTGGAAATCAAAAGTCAGTGGAGAGGCAGCTTTTCCAAGTTAAAAACCATTCAAACTATGAATAAATTGTATCAGATTATTGCTATTAATTAACCAATCTATTCAAAGAACTTTTGGGGTAGAAATAGCAGAGGTTTAAGATTAGAAAGCTCTTTTGAAAGGCCATTGGGGTCTGATTCCTGTTCTAGGCTCACTGTAATCCTCATCCCAGTTTTCCCACTAAAAAATGATTTTCAACATGTGCTTTTTAAAGCATGAATTAAATAAAATCAGTAAGGTTCCTTTTCCTAGTTTAGGTGTCATAAACCTTTTCCCATAAAGGGCCAGAGAATGAATTTTAGACTGTGGACTGAGTGGTCTCTGTCACAACTCCCATCTTCCTTTGTGGCTCAAAAGCAGCAATGGACAGAAATGACTTATGTGTGACTGTTCCAAGTAACTTTATTTACAAAGACAGGCTGTGGATGGATTTAGTTTGTGGGTGTCGTTCATAGACCCCTTTCCTAGATCAAACTGAGAAGACAGGAGGTGGGGTGTGATGCTAGGAAAACCCGTATTTTTGCTGAATATAAAATGCAAGACAAACATCTGTGAACATTGCCAGACATAGCTGCATTAGCCTGTCCTGATTTATTAATACATGCAAACACTATCCACTCACCTTCCCTCCTGAGTCAAGAATCTCTTTACTTTTCTACAGCAGAGAAACAAAAGGTCCAGTTCGTCTTCAAGGCTAGGCCTGCTCTTTGGGGAATGGAAACGATTGCAATTGGAAAAGCAAATATTCTCCCTTACCAAAGTTTTTAAGATAGAAAGTGGAGAAATAAAAACTTCATTAGTTGCCAGAACTGAGCTTTGGATGCTCATTGGTTTTGAAAGCACCAAATAGGCGAAAAAAATGAATGCATCAATCTTTCAGAATCAATGCATCTCTCTGCAAATAGAGCTAACTTTCTATTTCAACCCCATTCTTCCTTCATCCACCATAGAGACACCAGAAATCAGATCGTCCCGGAATTAAACTACATTATGGTGCCAAGCAAAGATTCTTGGTTTATAGATTCTTAGCAAAATGACAACCACAATGTGAACTTTAGAAAATGTAACAATGTAACATAGGATCCATCCAGGAGCCTCCTAAATAGATAGGAAGCCAGCAGCTGGGAGCTGTGCCTTTCAGCACCTGACCTCCGGAGATGCTTAATAAAATAGCCTACAAAGTATTACTCTCTCATCAGTGCCAAGAGGCATTTGTAGAGAGATAAATAAAGCTATTTTCCAAAACGGGGAATATTCTGGTGTGCTGGTATTGAAATGACAGTTTCTTTATGGGATAGGAGATGGGCAGGAGAACACCAGCCAGGTAGTTGCCCCCATGCTCACCACCAGTCTAAGGTCTATAATGAAATTCCAAATTAGATCGCTGAACCTCAGAGACGAGGTGCTTCACATCTGTGAGATGTTCAGCGTGACTTCATAATGAGTTCACCAAGCAGAATGAACCACACTCGAAATCAAATACTTTGCATTCAGGACGAAATAAGTGGGGATCAATCATAGTCAGGGAAGTGGCATTTGCTTGGAAGGTGATGCTGTACTGAGCTAAAGAAAAAAAAAAGGGACAGCGGAACGGGAGTGTACAGGAGAGCAGTTCATGAGTGACACAAATGTGTACCATTTGTGCTGGGGCAGAGCTGCACCTCTTACCCTCTGGCGATGCTATGTAAAGGAGGTGGGACCATGAGAAGGAGGAAAGGGTCATGCTATCTGCCAACACAAATCAGTGTGCCTGGAAGCACCCCCAAACACCGCCATCTTAGGGACATTTTTGGAGTGTATACTTCCCTGAGGCTTTTGTCTGGGGACAGCTTTGGGGAGCCAAACACAGCAGTCTGGGTAACCAGAGTGTTTTTTTTTGCATGCCGTGAATCCTAGATGGAGCCAGGCAGAGCCCACGTATAGATGGCATGAGTGAGTGTCAGAATGCTGGGACACACACCGTGCACAGGCAAGGCCACTCACTTGCAAAGTCCCTGACATGAGTTTCTGGGAAAAGCTCTGTAGGCTGCATGGCCAACACCCCAATGATCCAGGACCTTTTATCCCAGCCAGCCTACCATGATTAGTATACCTGCCAGAGCCAGGGATCCCCCCGGGTAGGGGTTGGCTGCTGGAAATATTCAGGGGCGCTCCCAGGGGCAACCCACCTCTCCTTTCTCAGAACCGAGGTCGTTACCTGTTCACTGTCTAGCGGGGAAATGTCACTGGAGGCCTCATTAACAGCAGACAGTACAGAGAGTCATTGCATAACTTCTGGCCTTTCTGAAGGATTTGAAGCTTATATTACAGGAGGAAGGAAAAGAACAGGTGTCATGACTTGTCTTTTTCTTTTTTTATCCTGCAACTGTCACTCACAGGGTTCCAAACAGAATAAAAAGCACCAACAGGAAGCTCAGTGAGTTGCCTGGCTTGGGAGGTCATGCTGGCTTGTTGCACTCTTTGTTTTCACCAGAAAGGACAGTGACCCAGTGTCCCTCTCTCCTACTTACTCTTTCAGGATTCTCTTTGGACTTGACACAGCCTCTTGGCTGCCAAGCTCCATCCAGATCCCAGCAGCCACCTGCTTGGATCAGTCCTGGACATGGTCCTGCTTCTGGCCTTAGGCTGCCTTCTGGAATCCTCCAAAAGTCACAGGGGAGCAAATAAGTGCATTTCATTCTCTCTGTTCCTCATTGTGTCTGCCAATGAAAGCTTTTTGCTATGGAGGAGAGAGACTGGCCCCATCTGGTGCTCCTTTGCTCCCTAGTAAGATTATCGGAATAGATGGGAGATATTTTGGACAGCAGCCTCTGGCTGTTATGGAGTTCCTTCTCTGGACTCTCCCCGCAATACTAAGCTGTGATTTTTAGGATGGCAATGGACTGGAAATGAGTGAGGGATATATGATGGAAGGCTCTCCGGGTCAAAGAAAAAGAAGGCAGGGACATGCAGTACATAAAGTTAAGCAGTGCTGGTGTGTGGAATGCCTCTTTAGAAAGAGGTGTTTCCCAGCCTGCTCTACCAATTAACTTACTCTGGAGTGTTTCCCAAGACTGTTATTCAGGGGGGAGCTTGAAGGGTTAAATGGTGAGAATGATCATTGTTGTTCCTTATACCTACATATTGAGGTAGTATCCTTACAGCACACGCCCACAGCCGTTGCTCTCAAGGAGACAAGAAGACTATGGTCTCTCATTAAGACAAGTACAAATTGATCCAGGGTGTTCCAGGTCAAACCATTAAAAGGAGGCTATTCTGCTATTTGTCTGCTTCTCTTTCTTTTAAATTTATTCCTCTCCAATTCACTTATTCCACTCCCTCCCCTGGCCCCTACCCCTGCCATTCTTAGACTCTCTTAGGGAAAATTCTGTGTACTTTTCTGAGTTGAATCTCGTTTTGCTATTCTTGTCCATATTCTTGTTCCTAGGGGAAAAGACATGGCTAGAATTCTTGTGTGTATATGACTGATAAAGCCTTTAGAAAAAGAGATAATGAGGCAGAGACCAACAGAGACTCAAAGACTCTCCAGCATAGCTATAACACAACAACTATGTCATCTCTAAAGAAATCTTGTCATTAATATGCCGGGGATGGGAGTCCTTGTCTGAGTGGTCATGCAAGTGGGCCGCGTTTACCGAGTACCTGCCGCGCTGCAGACGACTGCCCCGGTCACAGTGGGGAATTATATAGGAGCAAGGCACTCTAATAAAAATAAGAGGGACAGAACAAAAAGCACTGAAGAATACAGAGAGGGAAAAAAATTGGACTCTCAGAAGTACTTGTGTAATCTGGTACAGCATTACCTGAGTGCTAAGGGTGTGCCTACAGGGGCAGAGCTGCTGGAGTCTGGAGAAGGTTGTCTGGGGCGGCCCCCTGGGGTGGGGAGAGTCTGCTCTGAATACCAAGACAAATGTGCATCTGGTAGAGGAGTCATTAAACAGGGAGATTCCTGGGCGCAGCAGCAAGGAAGCAAAGCTACAGAAAGGCTCTAGACCTCTCAGCTGGTTCTTCCTCCAGTCCCTCTTGGGTTAGTGCCGCTTTCTACCCCTTTCTTTTAGCTTGCTGTGGGCCTTCTGGTCTGTGAGAGCCAGGAAATTTGTAGCTTTAGAAACAAAGATGGGCTTCCTTTAAACACAGGTGAACCGCCATGTCCTCCATCTTATGAATTGATAATGGAATAAAGAATTTTCTTTCCTTTCATGAGCAGAAGTGCCAATAAGATCAGATCAGTTATGTCAGTATCCTCTCTGGCCCTTTCAACGTTGCGAGGCAGTTGAGATGCCATATGGTAGCTACAAATAATAGCCATAGGCAGTGAAGTCTTTCAAAGCAGCTGTCTTGGACGTTTCCCCATTTATGTGATGTGCTTGCCATCATCTTCCAGACTCTGCATCCCTGCTTTAATCCATGCTTCTGGTCCCTTTGTCTTTGGCCAACCTTTGGACTCTGGTAGGATAATAGTGCCTCAGGTCCTAGCTCAGTCCCCTTTCCTGGTTTCTGTGTTTCCAACATATTCAGGGGAAAGCACCCTCATTGGCTGGAGTGCTCATCATCATCTCTCTCTCTGCCTTCACACGCTGCCCTCCTTACCTCCCAGCCTGTCCCTCACTACCCTTCCCCTCCCCGTACACATCACTGGGGGAAGATTCTATACAGATATCCCAGCGATTAAAGTCATTATGCTTACTGAGGAAAGAATACTGTTAAAATAATTTCCCAGAAGTGATGAAGTAATTTTTACCAAGTTAAGATATTGATAGACTAGGAAGAGCTGTGTCCAGGGAATTTGATTCCCTTTTATTTACTCTAATAGTCCTCAACCTGGGTGGGGCGTGGGGTGGGGGGTGGGGGGTTGATATTGGCTTCACCCCAGGGGACATTTGGCGATGTCTATAAACATTTTGGTGGTTTTTTGTTGCTGCCTGCTCTAGAAGTTAGGGGTCAGAGATGCTCTTTATATCCTTCAGTGCATAGGACTTACCAGGCCTAAAATGTCAGGGCGTTCCAGATGAGAAGACCTGAATTGTCCTAACTGTAACAAATTTGTGTTGTTTACATTTGGTAATTTAGTTTACCTGGGAAGAAAAAGATACATTTTTTCCCCCTAACTATACGAATGATTACACATTTCTTTTGAGGAAATTTTTATTCTTGGCTCCTCCCCTTATTCAAAGTTCAAGAAATTTCCAGGGATTGGCACACTTTTTCTGTGCCAACTAGTAAATGTTTTAGGCTCTGTGGGGTCAAGAGGCAGAACTGAAGATATTTTTACAACAAGGGAAAAAATCTCTGCCATTTGCCTTGAATGGGCTGTCCCAGGTGGTGGGTAGGCTTTGTACCTGTTTGCTAGAGGAAAAGCAGCTTGCTTAAGAGGTGGGGCCTGGTGGTGAGGTGACTCTTAGGCTGAGAGTCTATCATTCAGTGCTAACAGCAAAGTCCCTAACATTGAAGGGGCACCTGGCTCTTGGTGGCAGCAAGACTTATCTTCTGGCTGAGGAGGCAGGTGGGGGTGGAGTGTGGGATACAGGGTAGATGCTTAGTGCTAGCCAGTGCAAGTGCCTATGGATGTAGAGAAACAGAAAGATAGGGCCCACAAGCTACGGTTGGTCAAATCCTGACCTGTATCATTCTGGATTTTTTTTTGAAGATTTTATTTATTTATTTGACACAGAGAGAGATCATAAGTAGGCAGAGAAGCAGGCAGAGAGGGAGAGGGAATCAGGCTCCCCACTGAGCAGAGAGCCTGATGTGGGTCTCGATCCCAGGACTCTGAGTTCATGACCTGAGCTGAAAGCAGACGCTTAACCTACTGAGCCACCCAGGGACCCCATTTCTGAGAGGATTCTTATGTCTCAACCTGAAGAGAATTTCTAAAGTTTCTAAAGTCTTTAGTAACAGCAGACTTTAACTTAATCATGGAGCAAAATCGTATATAAAGGTCATTTTCCCTAAATGGGGCCATCCTGTTCAGCTCTACCATGTAAAGCTTTGGGTTGCTAGACTTTGGGGGGGGGCACATTGGATCCATTAAGATGTCTACATTGGATCCAGATTACCTACCAGAAAAAAAAAAAAGAAAAAGATAAAGAAAAAAGGTATAACTAGTAGGCATGAACTCCTCTCTATTCTCCAAAACATTGGTTTTATTTTATTGGCATAATAGCTATGAGAATAAGTCTAAATAAGTTAAATACTTCATATATTTAAATAAAAGAAAGGGAAGTAATTATTGGAAAACAGTCAAACCTTTCCCACTGCCTTTTCTCTGTTTTTGAAGAAAGAGGTATTTTCGCTGTTGTATGCCACTTTGTTCAAACGTATTCCTCTACCTTTATCCTTGGTCAAATTTTTATCTCTTTGGAAATAAGCTCTTTAACAATCTTAGTCTTTATATTCACCGATATTTTCAAGGAAGTACCATTCTAAATGTTGAACACTTTAGAAGCATTCTTATTATATTTGTGACCAATACACTAATGCTTGCTCTCTCTGCTACGAAACACTCCAGTGGAGGTCCTAGCAAGTGCAATAAGACAAGAAAAAAAGAAATTATCTATTTGCTAGTTTATCTTCCTCTACTCATCCCTGAACTGGCATGTTTTCAGGCTTATATTTTCAGTGCTTTAATTTCTTACTGCATATGCTCCCCATAGGTGGACTCATTGTCTCCCATGGCTTTAGTTACAGTATGTAAATTAAGTGTCCAAATCTGTATTGGAAATTCAGACTTTTCTCCTGAATCATACTCTTAACATCTAATTCTTTATTAGATAGCACCACCTGTATGCCCTAGAGGCATCTGAAAGTTGACATAACCAATATATTCAATACTAAACTCATTATCTTCCCCTGTAAATCTGCTTTTTCTCTATGTGCAGGGTTTGTTCATGCCAAAATGTCAATAGTATCTAGATTGGGAAACCTCTATTTTTTCTGTGTTTCCCATGATGGGAACAGTGCCAGCCTTCACTCATCCCACAGTCCTCAATTCTGGGAGTCATTCCAAGCTCATCCACAGACAACTCTGCACCAGGATTCTGTTTCCTCACTATTTTGTCATTTCTGTCTTCACTTTTCCTTTTCTACCACTGTTGGCTTAGATGAGGCTTCCATCATATTTCTCCAAAACTATTGTAATACTACATTAATTGGCCTCCCTGTTAATTCTTATACTCTTCCACAATATTGCAGTTACAGGGACCTGTTGAAAATGAAAGTCTGATCATATTATTTCCTGACTGAAACTTTCTCTGGAAAACCTTTACAGGTAAAGCAGAAACTATTTAGCATATATACTAGGTCTTCCAGTTTCTGGTCCTGTACTATTAACAGTCAGTATTCATTTATTCTTTGGATTTATTACAACATTTACTTAACCTTAAGTGCTAGGGATATGCATTTACATATATTTAATTTAATCTCAAAACAGCCCTAAAATGAAGGTATTGTTTTTATTCCCTCCATTTGAACTTCAGGAAACTGAGGCACAAAATCTTTAAAGAATTTATCCAAGATCACATACCTAGAAAATGACATGTTTGGAATTTGAGCCCAGATGGCTTTGATTCCAGAGCACAGAATACCCCTGCCCCCGTTTGCACTCCCAGGAGAACACAGGAGTTCAGGAACACCCTTTCCCTCCTTTTCCTTCTTTTGGGTCTTGGTTGCACAGAATCAGCTTCATGGTTGTTGTTTTTTTTTTTTAATGACACATTCTCAATATTGCCATGCATGGATAGTTCATTATTTTTAATAATGTTATAACACCAAAATGCCACCCCAAACAAGACCTTGACAATAATCTAAACTTAAAAATATGACTCATGCTTTTATTTCCCTTCCCTGTTCACTGATGTTACTATCATTCTGAATCTGCTTTTGTGTTTATATACACTTATTGCTATCATATGTATTCATTGTGCTTTGACCACTATATAACAAACCATTTGTGACTAGACGACCTTTGATTGATCTGCTCTTTAGTTGATGGGCATTGGCTCTTCTCCAGGACTTGGTGGTTCTGAATAGTGCTGCTGTGCACGTTCTTAGACACGTTTCCCTGTATGTGTGCACAAGTTTTCTTTGGACACAGTTCATGTTCTTCATCCCTATGCTTTACCACTTTTCCTCCTGGCCATACTTAGAGTCATTCAGTTGTTCAACAAATATTTATTGAGCACCTAACTCTGTGTTCTAGGTGCTGAGGAAATAAAGATAGAAAATTCTTCCCCTTATAGAGCTGATGGGGAAGACAGAAAAAACACAGAGAAGTAACTAAACACATAAGTAAGGTGTAACATACCTTTTCCATTTCTCACTTTATGGTTAATGCTACAGCAATTCTAAACTATTGGCATGTAAGATTTGATTCCTCCAAATTTTTGCTCATATTGTTTGATTTGCATGAAGGGTCCTTCAAGCCCTGGTATTTTCTATATAACTTTTATTTCCTTTTGTCTTTCAAGATTCAACTCAGATAATACCTCTTTTATGAAGCTTTCAGTGGTACCTCCCTCCTAAGGTAAGGGCCCCTCCTTATACTCACATAGCTCACATAGCTCTTCATAATATCTTTTTTCTACTTTCTCCCTCCTCTAGGGTACAAAATCAAATCTTACTATCTTTCAGTAGCTTAGTGACCATTGTGATAGCAGCAGATAAAAGGTGTTCAATAGATGATACCGGGAAAAAAGCTGAAATACTTCTCAAGATTCTAAGACAATATCTTCTGAAGGAATTCACACTTGGGATTTTAAGAGCCTTAGTTCTGTAGATGAGGATTGCAAGAAGTAGTTCTGATGAGTGCATCACTTCACTCATGAAAAACAAATGTAGTCTGGTTGTGCCCTTACTCAAGGGAGCAAGACAACCTTATCATTCATTAATTCAAGAGACATGGTGTCAAAAGTGCTCCTGTTCCTTTTGCACAAGAGATAAAATATGGATTTGGAAAAGAAACTCCAATGAAGTAGTTTGGAAAGCAAAGTAATTTAGCAGAAAAAGCAATGCCCTAGAAATGAGAAGAACTTGGTGATGTCATAGAGGGCTTGAGCTTATGGAATGGAAAGGAGAAAAGAAATAAAAATCGTGGAGAATGTGATCTGAAGGTCTGGAGAATAGATATTCTGTAGTCACTGTTCTCATTCATAGCAATTTTTTCTTACCTAGAATAAAGTCCTTATTAGATATTTAAACTTCAATCTGGCTTAAAGTTTAGACAAATTGATACTTCTAATTTTTTTGTTATCTGTTCATAAATGAAGATACAGGTTGTATCTCTCGTGTCTGTATTTGTTGTTCTTGTCAATGAAACTTTTGATTGTGAAAGTACTTATAGGCCCTCCCCCCACCTCCTTCCATCCTTAATTCCTCACTGGTAATAGAGGATTATGCCAAAGAAGGCTACATTGATTTGCCAACAAAGTAAGAGGAATGAAAGATAGTCTTTTGAGAGTTCTAAAACAAATTGGTGTCCAAGGACCAGGAAGATGAGGAAAAGACAAGAAACATGGGAGAAATCTATAGAAGAAGGGGGCCAGAATGAAAAATATGGGCTGTAAGCAATTTCTATGGTGTTTATAATCAAAAATTGGGCATAAAACACACACAAGAGCCATGTTTGTCGGTGGAAGCAAAATTGATGTTCCAGTAATTCTACTGGGTTATTTACCCAAAGAAAATAAAAATATTTACTCAAGGGGTGCCTGGGTGGCTCAGTGGGTTGGGCCTCTGCCTTTGGCTCAGGTTGTGATCTCAGGGTTCTGGGATCGAGCCCCTAATCGGGCTCTCTGCTCGGTGGGGAGCCTTCTTCCCCCCCTCTCTGCCTGCCTTTCTGCCTACTTGTGATCTCTCTCTCACTGTCAAATAAATAAATAAAATATTTAAAAAAATACTCAAAAAGATAATATGCACCCTGTGTTTATTGAAGAATTATTAACAATAGTCAAGATATGGAGGCAACCTAAGTGTCCACTGCTAGATGAATGGGTAAAGAAGGTGTGGTCTATGTGGACACAGTGGACTACTACTCAGCCACTGAAAGGATGAGGTCTTGCCATTTCTGATAACTTGGATGGACCTAGAAGGTACTATGCTAAGTGAAATAAGCCACACTGAGAAAGACAAATACCATATGATTTCACTCATACGTGGAATCTAAAAAACAAATGAATAAATAAACAAAGCCCAGAATCAAACCTATAAATACAAAGAACAATCTGATGGTTATCAGAGGGAAGGAGGCTAAGGAGATGGCCAAGATGAATGAAGCAGAGTAGGAGATATAGGCTTCCAGTTGTGAAATGAACAATCACAGGGATGAAAGGCACAGCCTAGGGAATATAATCAACAGTATTGTGATAGCATTGTGCGGTGACAGATAGGAGCGACACTTGAGCATAAGGTAGAGAGAGGTCGAGTCTCTATGTTGTATATCTGAAACTAATGCAACATTGTATGTCAACTGTGCTCAAATAAAAAATTTAAAAAAATAAAATAAGAAACACAGAAAACTAAAGAAAAAATTTTAAATGTAGACAGAAAGAAAGAATCTGATGAGAGTTAAGTGACGAAGAACGCAAGCAGTCTAGGGACTCCTCGGATCTCTGCTTTCACTGGGTCTCAGAGGACTGGAACTGGTTTATGGACACGTTAAAAGAAAAGGTCTTCAGGATGACCAGCACTTGTGTGACTACATGTACTTAATAAATTGAGGGTTGCTCCTAATACTGAATAATACTGTGATGTTTCCATGTTGCTTTGGAAGTGTGGGGATATGTGTTTAGAGCTATCAGCCTCATACAGATTTCCTTTTCTTTAAAAAAAAATATACAGTATTTTTGTATGTTTGTTTTTGACTATTTTAGGAACATATTTTAAGGTATTAAATAGAGGTCACAGGAGGTGACCAGAAAAGATCATTTAATTGATGGAATATGTGTTCTTTTCTAAAGAGTACTCATCATACATATCCAGACGAAAGACAGCTATCCATCGAACTTTAATGTTTGTATCAGTTAGGATAATTTGGCTGAATGTGACTGACACCTTCAAAGAACAATGGTTTAATCAGTGTAGACTCGGACTTTCTCTCTTAGATATGAAGTCAAGGATAAGCAACCAAGGGATGGTGTGGTGCCCCAATTGGTTCATCAGAGATCTAGTTTCGCTCTATGGATTTTGCCTCATTAACACCAATATATGTCTCTACTTCATGAGTCATCTGCTGACAATCCAGCTGCTATGTTCTCATTTCAGGGCATATGAAGAAGAAGTAGGAAGGGCATTCTCCTTTAAGAACACTCCTGCAATTTTTACCTTTTACTTTTGCTTACTTCTACTTAATAGGATACAGGCTGGGAAGTGCTTCTTTATTCTGGGAAGCCATGTGTCCAGCTGAAAATCAGAGACTGGGGGAAAATGTATGGTACCTGCCATCATGTTTCATACAGCCTGAATTCTGGGGCTGTCTTACCCAGTGGGGATACCACTGACAAGGACCAACCAAATGCTGGGCATAATCAACAGATCTTTAGAAAGTGGGTAGTATCCAGTGAATGATTTAAAAATAGTAGCCAAACAGATGTTAGTTGTCACTGTGTTTTAGAAAGGATATTACCAGTTCTTGGCATTTGAAACTTTATCACCCTGGGGAAAATTTTTTGATCATTGGAAGTGGGGAGGGATAGAGAAAGATGGGGAGAGAGAGAGAGTTAGGGAGAGATGGGGGGGGAAAGAGCAAGACACATTTCTTTCTCTAAAATATTGATTTTCCATTTTAAGTTAGAGCCAACTATCAATATAGGTAAAATTGGTAGTTCACAGAACTGATGAGAATTCACAGAGCCTAACAAATGAATGCATGGCTTGATCTTAGTGCAACATATTTAGGGAGAAAAGAATGTATTGATCAACTTGCTTTAGGACACCATCTATGAATTACTATTGTTTGAAATACCCTTATTGCCAAAAGTTTATATATGCTGTATTTTGCTCAGTAGAAGGGAATTCAGACTTTGCTGGTTTTGAGAAATGGCCTAATACTAGGTTTGTCATGAGGATATGTTTTAATACGTAATATATGAGTTGTGGGTTCTTGTCTTGCCTTAGTTGCTGAATCAGTTTAATCTTGTATGAAAAAATATCGTGTCCCTGCCTCAGTTATACTCTTAGGAACATTGAAAGTATTAGGGATTATTCATTTCTAACCTCCGTGGAAGAGGGTGTTGTAAAAAGTCACCTCATGTTACACCCTTGATTACCAAAGGGTAAAATCCAAGCTTCCTAAAGGTAGAATGTTTTTGAGAGTATCTTCACCTTTGTTCCTCCTTTGGCTTACTTTTAAGGCATCTTTTATTATTTTGAGTCACAGTTCATAAAAAAAGAAAAAACAGAACTAGCCTGTAGCTACAACACTGTCTAAAGGCATTCATGCTTTAATTGCTTCACATATAACATTTAGTAATTACTGAGTTGACACACTTCATTTATCTAAATTTATCCAGCTATAATGAAAGCTGCCCACATAATTTTCTATTGTGAATGACAAATACACAGTTATATCATAACATTACTTATTTTGGAGTGGGTCCCAAGGAACTCTACATGTATGCTATATATACCTTGAAACTTCTTACCATAAGGAGGCTCCTATATCTATTTGGAGGTATTGAAGATTAGAAAAAAAAATAGCTTGCCTTATTAAATAAAACTCTGAGGGAAAGAATTCAGCAGAAAATCTATAATAATGTTTCTAAGTGGATGTTGTCTAAAGTCGTTTAGTTTTTGTTTAATCAGTTTTGCAGATGTGTAAAAGGTTAGATTCAGACATTAAGTTACAGATTCTAAATCCTTAAAAGGGGAGTTCAAGAGAACACAGGAATCCAACGTTCTAGAACTCTTTTGCAGATGTGGAGAATGTAATTTAAAAGAATCAGTTAACATTTGACTCCATCAGATTTGAATGATGTTAGTAATAATCTTTTTATAATACACTTATAGAATTAATTATGATTAGTAAGGTAAGAGCCAAGTGGTATAGACTGAAGACACAAGGAATATGGGAATTGAGAGGTTTTGAGGATAGAAAGATGGGGGAAGCCATGACCCTCTGCTGGATCATGATGCGTAGATGAATCAGACAGATTAAAGGAAAAAAAAAAACCAGAGAATTACATTCCTGGTGGGTGCGGTGGAGGAGCAAGAGCTTGAAGGTGGGAATGAGTCAAACTTGTTCTGATGTTCAAGAAAAATAGAGCATTCATCGTAGGAGATGATAAGCATTGGGAGTGATTCCTTTGGTTGGAATGTGATAGATCTTGAACTTGATCAAGTAGAATGTGGTTGAAATTCCAAGCATTTGATCTACAAAAGATGTAATACAAGTGGCGTTTGGGGTGATTAATCTTCGATTTTTGCATGAAATTGAGATAGGAGACATCAGCAGTAAGACATGGCAGCTTTCAAATTCACCAGTGCTAAAATCGTCTGGGTCAGTTGTTACATTTGTAGCACTTAGAACAGCATCTGGCACATAGCAGGTACTCAATAAGTATTTGTTGGACTGAATTGAATTTTGACCAGTCTTGAGTCTGTCCTACTCCAGGTGTTATTCGTTCATGGTTTATGAATGATTGTTCTCCTAGATCTTGTTTTTTCATATGAGAGGCCAGAGAACTACTAAATCTTTCAAGTTGCAAAAGAAAAAGCTGTAAGGGTAGAATTGATTCATCCATATGCTGTATGTTTATTAATTCATTTAGTTAATAAATTTTGAGCATCTACCGTATGTTAGGACTCTTCTGGTTGGTAGGGGTACAGAGGTGAATGAGACAGATGAGGTCTCTGGCTTCATGGAACTTATACTTTAATGTGGGGGACAAAAACAAACAGAAAATACTGTGACATAGTAAAGTAATATATTTGGCTTTTATCCTCAGTTCCTACCACAGAGTGTCAAAATTGGAATTTTTGGAGTTTCCTTGAAATTTCCCAAGTGATAGTATCTTTGTTATCTTAATGAGATGACAATAGTGGGTCCCTCAGTAATTTCTGGCTGGGGTCACCAGAAAGAACAATTACGTGAGTAGAGGGTTGGAACTTTCGGGCAACCTGACCTCTGGGGAAGAGACGGGGACTAGAGATTGAGTTCAGTCTTACAGTCAAGGATTGAATCAATCAATAATACCTACATAATGAAATCCCAGTAAGAGCTCTGGACAACAAAGCTTAGTGGATCTTCTTGGCAGGTGAACACACTAACGTGCAGGGAGGGTGATGCTCCCTGACTCCACAGGGAAAGGGAAGGTGTGCTCTGTGCTCCCTCCCAGACCAACCCGATGTGTCGTCTTTATAACAAAACTAATCATAAGCATCGTACCTCCCAGACTTCTGTGAGCTATTCTAGTGAGTTATTGAACCTGAGGGGATTGTTGTGGGAACCCCGAATTTATAATAATTCAGTTAGAAGCATGGGTGGCTTGGGGTTCCTTAAAGTGTGGGGCTATCATCTGAAGAAGGGCGGCCTTGTGGAGGACTGAAACTTTGACATGTGAGATCTGCATTAATTCTGGGTAGTTAGTGTTAGAATTGAATTGTGGTGCACCCAGTTGAGGTGGAAACTGTGTGTGTGTGTGTGTGTGTGTGTGTATTTAAAATATTAAATGCTTGTAAGTTTTTAGTGTTGCATTTTAAAATAGATGCCAAATGGTGAGAATAGTGCTTAATGATCGTGGAAAATAAACTGTTTCTCTCTCAAATTGTATCATGCAAAGGGACACTAGTGTACCCTCTTTTATTACTGGGACTTTAGGATTGCTTTAAGGAGAGAATAAAACCCAAGTTAGACCTTGAAGGACTGGTGATATTTGGGTAAGTAGACAAGGGAGGTTAAGAAAGGACTAAAGTGGGGCGCCTGGGTGGCTCAGTGGGTTAAAGCCTCTGCCTTCGGCTCAGGTCATGATCTCAGGGTCCTGGGATCGAGCCCCCGTTGGGCTTTCTGCTCAGCAAGGAACCTGCTTCCTCCTCACTCTCCCTGCCTGCCTCTCTGCCTACTTGTAATCTCTGTCTGTCAAATAAATAAATAAAATCTTAAAAAAAAAAAAAAAAGAAAGGACCAAAGTAGTTTGAAGTTTGAAGCCCTGGCAAGGGCTAGAGCCAGCCCTCTGGACATCTAATTTACAGTTCTTTCCCCTTATAGGCCAAATAGGGGTGAGCATCCCATGGATGTGAAGCCGTAAGGGGGATTATCATTTTTGCTGATATTAGGATTATGAATAATGGTAACTCACATGTTCCTTGCTGATTGCAGTTGGCCAGTGTGTTTTATATGTACCTCATGATTCTTTCAATAACATTCTCAGGTAGATTGTTATTTTCTGCATTTACACATGTGAAAAAATTGATGTCTCAAGAGGTTACGAGATTTGCCAATGGTTTTAAAGGCAAGAAAGAGACAGACTAAGATTCCAATTCATGTCCTGACACAAGAGATCCAGGCTCTCCACTAGACTAAAGCTTCCCTTTAAAATTCAGGGCCATAATTTTCCTGTTTGTTGTTTTCCCCACCCTGATTTACTTGAATTACAACCAAACTCCATGCCATTATTGAATAGAATAATTAATGTGTCCTGGAGGAGGATGGAGATGGAATCTGCAGTTCCACCGCTGGAGCGGTGTCTTGTTTCTCATTGGACATTCTAGTCTATTCCATAAGGGTCTGGAATAAGAAGCAGCCTATGACTTGAACATCAAGGGAACAAGAAATGAAACAGGATTTTTTTTTTTTAAACAATGGAAGGCATTTTATCAGATATGTGTACCGGAAAGCAATGTCTGCAAACTGTGAACAGGGGTTATTTGAGAACTGGGCATAATTAGGGCCCTTTTGAAATGATGATTCTTCTAGAAAGTAATTTTTTTTTATTTTTGCCTTCAGTGACCATCTAAGTAAATAGCCATGCACTGAACCTATGCATTTCCATTAGGCATTTCGAAACAGAGTAGAATTTTGCTGAGTGTTAGTAGTTCAGCAGACCCGTGTCGGCCATTATCATGGATGACTTCTCTTTGTAACAAGATGGTAGCTCCTGTAATGTCCTCAGCCATTTCTGCCAGGAGTTACAACAGTGTCCCTTTGAATAATATCATTTATGAAAATGTCTTGATGCTGAAGTTTTCTTATCTTTCACGCTTTTTAGTGCTGAGGTGAGGAACTTGGAAATGGTTTTCTTACACTGAAAATTTTCTTAATGTTAAACATACACAGGAAACCAAACTTTCTACTTTTCTGTAGAAATAAACACAGAAGCAAATGAAAAGTGCTAATGTGTTCCCAGTTAGCACATTCATTAAGGGCTATGTTGAATGCAGTAATGAACTTTTTGCTTCTGATTGAAGATAGAATTCACAATGATAAATTAGTGAGTATATCTGCCGAAAGTTGCCAAATTGTAGGGCTGAATGGATACTACAAATAAAATTGCTCACCACCCACATGAAAATGATAAATATGAATCCAAAAAGCCTGCAAAAGATCCTTCGCAAGAACGTAGATCTTTCTTTGAGGAAATGCCAGGTAAAAATTAATCTTGAACACTAATGTGGCTTCATCTTGTTACTTTGTCTGTCCAGGAGTTTGGGTTTGAGGCATTAGCTTTCCTGTGTGCAGACAAGGGTGACTCCTATTAAACATAGAGTGAAATGAGAGAATCTTGTATTTCAGGTTTATCAGGTACTGCTAACACCACAGGAATCACTAAGCTTGAGGCATGTTAACCAGCATGAGTGTGAGCTGGCTAGAGGAAACAATTTCAGTGCAGATCACGGTCGGAATGGAGCACCAGAAATGCTAAGTATTGAATGCAACTCTGTTCCTGGTGGTGGGGACAGAGGCCATCGAAGTGGGTGATGAAGATGTGACGATGATGATGATCATTATTAACAATTGTTTCCATTTGTTGAGTTCTTCTCCATCAGGCAACGTGGTATGTATATCATCTGACGAATCTTTATGTGAAAAAATTATTACCATTCTCTTTCTTCAAAGGAGGAAACAGAATACATCAAATTTTTTTTGAATTCAATACTTTCATGATCATTTAGACTCTCTCTGTACTCCCACAAGATCCCCTGTGCCTGGGAGGCCCTATTTTCTCTCCATCAATCCGTATGTCTTTTTATATTGGCTACTCAAGACGTGTTCACCTCCACGGCTGTCTACTCTCCAACTTAAATAGTTTGCCAATGTTACTTTGTTTCAGTATTTTTTGATAATTTTATAGTTGTGTTTTCCCTTCTCTCACTCAAAGTTCTTTAGAGTTAGAGATGGGTTTCTATTGCTTTTGAATAACTCCCAAGACTGTCCAGTATAGTGCTCTACTTGGAACTGAAATCCAATAAATGTTGTTCAGTGAGATGAGAATCTATCATGTTTTTAAATACTTCCGAAAAATGAGATTCCTCTGCCTCCCTTGGTAACACATCCCAGGGTCTATCAGCCTTAGCTGTCAGGAAATTTGCCCTTCATTGTTTTCTGTATACCTCATGCCATTTCTCCTCTTCACGGAATCTTTCAGATTTGTGTGATGACCCTTCATACACTTGGAAAAGTTTGTTCCATGTCTTGAACTGTTCCTCAAGACAAAATAATGAGCCTTCAAATAATCATCATGGAGGTTTTTTTTTTTTTTTGATATGGATGTCTTCCCTTTAATTACTTTCAAAAGAATTTACATCAGAGAAAACGTAAGAAACTAAACAAAATAAAAACTTATTTTATGAATTCTCTTGTATTAGTGCTTGTAGGAAAAGTCATGACATAACTTTCTGTTCTTCAGAATGGTTGTAATGATTACTTCTGAGAATATTGACTTGGTCTCAAGGCTTTGTGAGCTTGGGTTTTCTAAAAGTTACATTGATAGGTTTTTTTTTTTCCTGTAGAAATTTAGGTTTTATTTTTTCTCGAACAAATTTTTGATTACAGAGAAAGAGATTGATAAATCGGAAAGGTGCCAGACTACTTCTAGCTAGAAACGTTAATCTTTTTATTCCATTTTAGTTGTGTTTTCCCCTAAGAATATAGAGTCTGTGCTTATAAAGCTGGGTTTTCTCATGCCGGTAGATAGAAGTATTGTTGCTTATATTGGATATGTTTCAGTATTTTCCCTGAGCAGACCAGTCTCTAATCCCTGTTTTAAAGTCTTTCCTTTAGTGTCACATTACAAAATTAATCTTTCCATTTGCTTCACTCCACACTATTTAATACCATTTGACTCCACATAAAACACCATGACATGAGCTTTAAATAAAAGCTGGATAGGGCTAAGTTGTGTGCATATTGTGTTTGGGATTAAGAAACTAAATTCGACAGATAATGGAGTAGGATTTAACTGCTCCGTGATCCTAAACTGTGAGGTGTCATGTCAATCATCTGTCCAGGAAATATAAGCTATAAAAGAAAAGTGAGATGTATTTCAGATGCCTAATCACACAAGCGAAAGGTTAGCTCCTCAAGGATGGCAGTTTGCAGACTGCTACCTTCATCTCTGGAGGGGACTCTGGGAGTGAAAGCCTTCATGCAAATAGGCTTATTTGTCTGAACATTAGATAGGTTTCCTAGGACTCAGGATAAAGAAGCATCTGCAACTAATGGCCAGTTCCTCACTTTAAATAAAGGGGAAACAAAACTTGAAAGCAGTGGGGGAATGGATGTGGGTTGTTTGGAGAATTGATAGGAAAAGCATGGCATATAGATATACAAGACAAATAGATTTTGAAGTATTTCTGGCTAAGACTGTTGTCAATAGCATTAAGTACTAATCCTTGACCACCAGCCAGCTTTGAACTTGGTTTTATATTTAATCAAAATAACTATATCTATCAGTTCTTTGATAAATTTTATTCTTCTCTGTGCTGTAACTTAATATTTTTTCAACCAATGTAACTGTCGCCTTTTTTTTAAGTCCAATTCTTTCTTTAGAGGAGGTGTGACACAATTAATAAACAAAAGATAAAACGTCCTCTGTGAATAAAGATCACCTCTCTATCCGTCTCTGTGGTCTGGAGGATGACACAAAGAGGGCTGGGAAGTGAATTGCTGAAGTGTATGATTACACATTTAGTCCAGCGTCTCGGCTTCGTGTGCTGCGCTTTTACTGTGCGCTTCCCATTAACGCTGATTGTCCAATTTAGTGCTTCATTAATGAGCCATAGACCACTTGTAAATTTACGACTTACAGAATCACCCACATTTAAAGTTTTATTCTCCGAAAATGTCTGCACCTGACAAGCTGATAATGAATACTTTGCATTCTTCCACCCACTTAACCCTTCTGTCATGTCAATTTTGGCTATTGTCAGTTGGCAGTCCCGTTTCTTAAATGTATGTAACATTAATAGCAATAATAATTATAAGAGCAAACATTTTTGTGGCATTTATTCTGTACTGAGTTGAGGTGTTAGCATCATTTCTTGATGACTTATGAAGTTCCAGATGCTGTTGCAAGCATTCTATAGGTACTAACTCATTTAGTCCACAGAATGCTGTCATGTAGCTCCTCTTCTTATCCGCATTTTGTTGAGAGAGTAATTAAGAAAGGGGAAGGGACTTGCCCAGGGCTACCGATCTGGTAAGTATAGGAGCTGGAATTTAAACAGGAGTGGGCTAGCTTTAGCGTTTTACTTCTGAAACTCCATTTTGTGGACTAGGTGTGTATTCATCCTCAAGAAGTGGAAAGGGCTTTACAAAGGAACTGATATGTTCGCCTACAGAATCTAAAACATTTGCCCAAGAATCAGCCTTTCCATAAAAGTTTTGCTCTTTGCTTTCTTGATAGAACCCTGAGCAGCTATACTCACAGTTACTCTGTTAGCTCAAAGGCAGCATTCTGTGTGCTCTGTCTTCTATTCAGAAAACTGACAGTTTGCAGAGAAGCCTTGACCAAATTGACAATAAAGCAATTGCGATTTTTGTCCCTAAAAATCATAGTAGTGTCATTTGGGTCACTGTACTTTGAGAGGAATTAGTAAGTGATGAATATGCAAATATTATTAGTGGTTATTATCATTCAAGTAAATAAAATGAATAAAAACATATAAAAATATTGGTAAGGTGTTTGAGAACTTGACTTTGATAGGAGAAAACGACAGAACTCTTTCCTGCCTGAAGCTAGAAGAAAAAGTAATTATATCTGGAATGTGCTTTTGCGCAGTTCTGCCCATCAGAATCATGATGTTCTTCAAAGTCTAAGTCTTCAGAGGATCTTTCCTGACTCCTCTAGTTCTTTACAGCATTATGTGCTGCTTTGACATTTCCTTTAAAACAGTGCCTTGTACCTTAGCTTTCTCTATATTCCTCTCACGTACTCTTTGGTAAATTCTCTGAGGGTAGAGACAATATCTTCTCCATGTTTGTGAATGTTTATAGGAAATCAACAAATATACATTGATTGATTGACGGGCAACCTCAGGTGGTCCCAATGGTTTTCTACCTTTGAATTGGGTCATTAGCAGTCTAGGGAATCAATCTGTAAATCAGATGCATTCCATGAGTTATTAATAATGAGTGGATAGATCTTGAAAGTATTAGAGGAGATGAAAATGAATCAGCCATCACATATAGATAGCCTGATTGGAGTTGCTTTACCGCACAAGACAAGTGGAAGGAACAAGTTCTCCACAAATCATCAGAAGTCATCCATTGCAAAATGTAGAATGGGGATATTTTCATAATGAATTAGAGATTCTTTTATCCTTGGAACTGGAAAGAAACTTGCTTAAAATAGAATTAGTTGCACAGCATCTACAAACTTGGAGTTACATTATGAGAATGAAGGAAAGTCGCTTAATGACAAATGCAAATGAAAATCACATCTCTTAATGGTGTACACTATAATGGAAACCGGAGGTTGAGCTTGTATCATAAATAACTCTAGAGTTATTCAGAAGTGAGGGAGAGATTATGTAGTATAAATAACTAGAAGGGCAAATTCTGTTTGAAAGTTCAAATATAATAAAAATTATATATCTGGTTTTACTATCCAGATCCTTTTGTTTTGATTCTTGGCTTAACAGAAACTTTTAGATTACCAATTTGGCTTTCCACAGTCTTTGATCCTGTTAGTGGATGTCTGGATTTAAGGCTCAATTGTTTCAGTTCCCCTTTAATTTATATCCTATTGATCAATAATCTTTAGATTAATATCCTGATTTATCAGTAATCCTCCTGTAGGAATGGATAATGGGGTGGTTAACAAAATCTGTTCATTCTCTAAGATTGACTTATTATTTTAGAGAGAGAGAGAGAGCGCCTGCGTGTGGTGAGGGAGGAGGAGGGAGAGAGGGAGAGAGAATCTCAAGCAGACTCCCCACTGAGTGTGGAGCCCACTGCAGAGCTCAGTCCTATGGCACCAAAATCATGACACTAGCTGAAACCAAGAGCCTTACGCCCAACCAACTGAGCCACCCAGGCACCCCTAAAATCTGTTCATTTTTAAGTGAGCAGGTAAGTGTTGGGTTTTATGAACTTGCAAAGTCAAGAATTCATTGGAGTTGTGCCAGAAAGGTTTTCACTGACCCATAAGTGATGCTTGGGGAGTGATATAGTAGGCCAGGCTGATCTATCTATCTCATTTCCTTAGGTCTCATTCTCTTAACTCACTGATGTCGCTTATTAGGCTCATGTGGGCAGGGAAGCTTGTGACTGTATATTATATGGGTATAGTCACGGAGGACTGGGGTAGATTGTGTCATTGGTCCTAATTATTTGCTGACCTCTTCTTTTTTTTTTTAAACATTTTATTTATTTATTTGACAGACAGAGATTACAAGTAGGCAAGAGAGGCAGGCAAGGAGAGAGAGGAGGAAGCAGGCTCTCCGCAGAGCAGAGAGCCTGATGTGGAGCTCAATCCCAGGAACCTGGGATCATGACCCGAGCCGAAAACAGAGGCTTTAACCCACTGAGCCACCCAGGCACCCCTTCCTGACCTCTTCTGGAAGAGGATTATACCTCTCCTCTATGTTGACATTAATCTTGGTCACATGAATTTTTTGATCAGTGGAAGTTTTCAGAGCCATTGTTTGGTTCGGCTGTGGTTCTTCTTCTGGTGTCATAGAACAGTGTGGGGGAGAGGGTTGCCACACCTCTACCCTGGATCCCAGAACAGAGCCATGGTGTACTTGCTGCTGTATCTGAGTGATTTTGTGAAACCCTGAAATTTGGGATTTGTTTGTTTGTTCTTGAAACTTAATGCAAGCTGGCTGATACCAGCACTCTTCCTATAAAGTTAATTTGACATTTACGCTGTCTTGCAAATTTTGAAAATTCTTTAAGTCTTCAGGATATGCTCATAATTTTCAAATTGTGATTACCTGCAAAAAATAGTTCATAGAGAGACAAGGAGGAGGTCTTTAGGTCATTCATTTTAGATTTTATGTAGGACAACAGTATTACTTGAATTGAGATCCTGGTTATTTATGAGTTCCAGCCTTACCAGTACCTAGATCTCTAGAGAGAAAAGACATAGAAAGTGATATCTCCTTTGGTAGAAAGGCAGGAATGCATGGTGACCAAGGTGAGCCCACCAATCCTGCCTGAGAAGAATGAATGCTTTGCTATGGTTGAGAGGAGAGGGGAAGCACAGAAGCTGAGATGGGTCAGCTTTGTGAATAGCCATAATGACAGCCCTCCCTCCTGGAGAAACTCTGCGTACTACCTTAAATTATGCAGAAAATTGAGGACATGCCTTTCAGGAAGAGTCAATGAATCCCTGACCTGGCACTTTTATTGCTAGAACTGTGAGCACTGCTTAGGGGAGCAGTAAGCTCTAACAGATTGAGGCAGAAAATTTTAGAATTATTTTCTTCCTTATCAGTACATGTGGGGAAGGCTGGGAGTCATTGAATGTCCAGGAAAAGCCACATGCCAGAACACAGTGGATCACACAGGCAGAAGATGGGGACAACCCTGCTCCATGCTAGTGAAGAATGGTGAAATTAGATAGGCCATGCGTGGGTGCTGTCACCAGCAGACACAAAATCAGCGGGCTGTATTACATTCAACCTAGCCTAGGAGACTCTCACAGAATGGTCTTTGTGATCCCATATTTCATCTGTAATGGAACAATGATCATTAAATTATCTTGTGTTTAATATGTTTTGTTTTTGTTGCATTTAGCAAAGACAGATCGTCGTTGGAAAATAGATTCCAAATTAAGAAACTTTCAAAATTTAATTAATTAGTTAATTAATTTTTATTGTGTTATGTTAGTCACCATACAGTAACTTGTTAATGGAGAGAGAATGCCAAATATTTTTCTCAGGGATTATGACTAAGGGAACATGCCCCCTTCCCACACACCGGACACATGCAAACGCACCTTTGATATTGTTTGTCAAGGATATCTCTCACTGAAGGGTTAGACGCTTAATTTCTTGAGTTCTTTGATGAGACAACTGACATTATTGAGACTCCACACAGTGAGAACCTAGTGTCTCTGGAAATCATACAGATTTAACAGAAGACCCAGACTTTAGGTCATATAAGTAAGTTTACTCGAACATCTTATGTTGCCAAAGTTAATACCTAACCCTTGATCTTGGCTGTGATAGTGGAAGTTTTCTTTCATTTCAGGAAATGGACCCAAGGTCAGATCTACTGCACATGCAGGCATGTGTGTGTGGTTTTGGGGGGGAGGGGACATTTAATGGTGTTTTCATTCACGGAAATAATCCCTTCCTAGGCCAGTCTCTTGTCATCATCTTTTCACAGTGTACCATTTTCTTGTATATGATTGAGGAAACAGAATATGCACAAATACCCTCCTGAGTTTCTTCTGTGCTTCTTTGCATATTCAGTCAGACCATAATAGTTACTCTCCTTTGGGTGGGGTGCTTGCCAGAGACCATCATTACATCTGGCAGATTGTTTGGGTCCTCCAAAGGCACTCTCTGAGCATCGTTTGGCTTTTACTCCGTAACACCTAATTTGCCACACCCTTCCTTTCTGCCTTTCCAAAAATCTCATCAGAGAGAAAGATGTGTTTCTCTCACCACAAGAAAACAGAACTTTTCTTCAAAGGGCAGAGCACATACTCAATGAACAGTCATGTATCTTAAGATAGCCAAAGTTTCTCTCTCAAATATAACATGGAATATGTGTGTAACCTGAGCTCACATATTTACCCTTCTTTCGGATCCCTTTTAATTACTGTTACAAACAATATTTTTTGATTTTAATATTAAAAGAGTATCCCATTAAAATAGACTTTAGTTGGTAACAGCAGAGTAGCCAGTGCTTGATAAATGACTTCTGCAAAGATAGAACCAATGTGAACAATCCCTGAAGCTATCATGAGAAGTAGCGGGAGTCATGGAGAATCATTTGGTTATACCCCACAGCGGTGGCAGTTTTTCTCAATGAATGAGAAGTGAGTTCCAGAAGAAGTGGGAAACTCTAAAGGTCACCCTTGCATTTCTATATTGCAGTAGACATGGTAAAAGGTACAATATTGACACTATTAAAATTTAGATTGGTTATGTGATTTGCACAGAAAACGTATTGTTTTTTGAGTTGAAAGCCTTTTGGGAATAAGCCTAATGCCAGGAAGGACATGTAACTTAGAAACAGGAAAATGTATATTTCCTCCCTAGGGTGGAAGGAAGGGAGCAGAGAATGTTTTTCAAAGTGCCTTTTACATTCACATCCATAGGAGGTGGGAGAGAAAAAAACCAAACAAACAAACCAGCACTCCCATTTTTTTTTTTTTTTGTCTGGTTCATTAATCATATTAGCAATGTTTAGGGAAAACACAAAACAGAAACAAAACACAGTTCCGAGTGTCACGGTGCAGCATTTAGGGTTTTTGGAATACATCGTAAGACAAAAAATACTCTGTAAATAGAAAAAAGGAACCTTTGAAATTCTACAACATTCAGTGTCTTAAGGTTCTGAATTCATTTTAAAGAACATAAACTTGGAAAAACACATGGAAGTACAGTAAGACTTAAAAATTTTATAAGTATATTATGTATGTAATAGAATCTTAGCAAAGTGTTAAGAAATTAGAGATAGTGACCTGAAAGAAAATACATATTGCCTTTATGCAGAGTATGATAATCTATTATTCTGAACATGGCCTTGGTTATCAGCTTTATGTGGCCCAATACCAAACCTAGATCTATAATATGTTTTTTCCCCAAGATTGAGGTTCATGTTCCAACTATTACTGCTACATAGCTACATAGTTTCCTGACTATTTCTCTCATCTCCAATAACAACTCTACTTTTTTGACATCCCCAGTCAACATCCTTTTCTAATTTCCTATTCCTAGAAATGGCCAAGCTGTTGTCTGTGTTCTCCAGGAATGGAACCTTGAACTTGTCTTTGACTGATGGCTTGTCTTCAGCTCCATCTCAGGAAATCAGTCACTAAGTCCTTTTAGTTCTACCTGAAAATGTTTCTTCCCTCTTTTTCTCTCTCTCCTCCCACTAGTTCCCTCTTATGAGTTATTACTAAAGCTTCCAAACTGATTTTCATGGACCCAGTCTTTCTTACTCTTGTTTTTTCTCTCCACTGTTCTCAGTCAAATCTTACTAAAAGGTCATGAAACATCCCCTCTGCTCAAAAGTATTCAGAGATTTTTACCTTGCCATTTAATTGCTTTGTTGGGATCTTCAAAAGCCTTAATAACATGGGCCATTGTTTCTATTTAGAGAGTAAATAAATATTAATTGAACGTTGAGCTTTAGCAAGTCTTCTGAAGACACTATGGAATCCAAAAGCACTATACAATGTGAGCTCTGTCTTCAAGGAAGTAGTCTAGTTCAGGAAAAGTAGAAAACACACATGGAAGATAATTTGTACGAAGAAGTCTAAGAGCCAAATGAATGACCCAGACATTATGATTTGAAAAAGAACTGGGGTGCAGAGCTCTTGCCCTGATAATATCTTTCCTACCCCAGGTAGATTCTCTTTATTTATTACTTATTTATATATTTAATTACTTTTTGTTTCATACTGTTATCTGTTTCAGATATGTATGATTTGAATTCCAGTGATAGGTAAGATCTTTGACATTATGGATATTTAAAGTACTCATTGAACAAATTCTGAATTAAATTAAAGAGTACAATTGCTTAGCCATTATGATAATATTGATAATTATAATAATGCATAATTTTAACACAATATTAATTCATTAGGATTGTTAGGAATCTTTAGCACAGACTGAAAAACAGTTTAACAAATCATATTGTAATGAATTATAAGTAACATTATAAAAAAGCCCAGTGGCATATTTACAGTTTGTACTTTTCAGGGGTATATTTGTGCTTTTCTGAGATTATATATTGAGGAAGTTTGATAATGGATAAGTGAATATTTGGGGAACATTTAAGAAAGATGATACAACATGGTGATTAGGAGCACAGGCTTTGAAGTCAAAACTACCCAAAACTACTCAAAACTACCCAAAACTACTCAAAACTACCCAAAACTACTCAAAACATGAGTCATAACTCGTGTTTGTCTTTCTTTGGAGAAGTGTAAACTATAGTTTGTTTATCTGTAAAATTGCAAAAACAGTAGTATATATTGTTAGTGTATATTTAGAGTGCAATGCATACCAAGCATAATTTGTTGTCATATTTTCTTAGATAATCTATAAAGATGTTTACAAATAAAAAAAGATAAAGTAGTTGTTAAGAGAAAAGTGATTGGAAATAGGTCATTATATACGCTGGCATCGTATCACCCATGACTATTACACATGATAAATAATAATTGAAAGCACAATTAGAACATTCAAATGGAAAGAACAGGGTCATTAATTTTTAATGATTTTTAACTATTATTAAAACACATTATGGGACGATTATTGCCTTAGTAGGCAGAGCCTTTTTTTTTCCATGCATTTTAGTTACTTCATACACATTCATTTATACATATTCAGATATATTCATTGATTACCAGTTTTGGTGGAAAGCAAAATTGAGCACTGTCTGCCTTCAGTGAGCTTGTCATTAAGCAAATAACTTTGATTTTTAATTAATAAGTTGTGATTAATATGTGAGGAGAAATGCCGGGTGCTATGAGAAAGTATATGGGGTGGACTTCCGTGGTCTGTACTGAGGAGGTCACCAAAGGCTTCACAGAAGAAGTAAAATATATGATGAAAATAAGGGATGAGAAACATTTTTGAGGAGATAGAAAAGAGTTCTCCAGAAGGAGAGAAGCATTTATGCAGAGTGTGCTGGTGAGAAAAGCCTTGGAGCTCTCGGGGATGGACAGCTATGCCTGTGACTGGTAGGAAGTAGTGGAGAGAGAGACGAGAAGGGTGGAAGGTGAAGGCAGGGTGGGACAGACAAGATCTTGTTATCCAAACTAAGGACTTCAGACTTTGTTCTAAGAGCACCTAGAAGACACTAAGGATTTTAAGAAGACAGGACTTTCATGTCAGTTCAGAATTTAGCAAATGTATGGATTGCTGCTTTACGTTAGGTAAACCCACAAATCTCACTTTCCTCATGTTTAAAATGGAACCAAGGAGAGTGAATCATGGAGTTCTTGCAGGGAGAATTTGGAATAATCAATGGGAGCTTTTATACACAAAACAAGTTGAAGGAGAGAGCAAGATTAAGACACAGAGAGAGAGGGAGGGAATGAGAATGTGTAAAGCACTGTTCACAAAACCTGGTTCATGGCCTCAGGATTTCAAACCCTTACATATGTCATGAACACCTTGCTGTAGGACTGTTGAGGTCAGGGGTGGGAGAGGAATATAAAAAGTTGTGAATCATGGGCAAGAATACAGGGTTTGAATTATTCCAGTCATGGAAATTGAAAAGAGGAAAGTCTTTGTGTTACTGCTACAAAAGAGTTTAGATTTCTGAATTAGGCAATTTTAGCTACAAAGAGAGAACAAAGTATATGAAAAGGAGAAATTATTTCATGACGTGTTTGTCTTTTTATGGAAACCAGAATGTCTGCCCAGAGCGACTATTGACTGGTCTGCTGAAGGGCCCACTCAGAAAAAGTTCTTTGTACAACATTAATTTTGAGTCTAGATTTTAAATCAGAAACCCACAGGACTATAAGGCAGGGCAATAAAAATATATTTACTCTGGGTCTCTGACCTGTGGTAAAGACATTACCTAATTGTTTTGGTCAGATGGCTCTCCCTTGTCCAGTTATAAAAGATCTCCTGAGCAAGACCTGTTTTACTTGAAAGAACATTCGAGATGAACTATCAAGTCAGAAGAAAGAACTAAACCAAAGTTTAGAGTCATTAAGGATACAATCCCTGCTCTGCAGAAGCAGGAAAGACCTCAAGAGGACAATGTCAAAGGTCATGCTGACACGTTGACTTATCCTGAAAAGACTGTAATGGATTTGACTGGAATAATCCGAGATGTATTTATGGAGCACCCATTAGGCAACTGGCACTCTTCCAAACAAACCTTCTGGGTGGTGGAAGACTGGTCCTTTTCTGCTAAGAGAGAAATTGATTTCCTACCTAGGATCAGCTTTATGGGGAGCAAGCTATTTGTTTTATTTATGGCTTGAACTCCGCTCCCTGCTGTAATAATTCAAATTCTGTAAGTACAGACCTCCTTCTTATTTGGATATTGACTGGAAAGGGAGCCAGCTTAGAGTTGGCCCTGCGGCTACTGGCAGGAGGTTTGGATTTATGCTAATGAACGGGGCTGAGGCTTTCAAGGATTTGCTTTCATCACTAAATGCTCTGGACAGTACTCTCTAAGACTCCTCTTGGTTGGGCTTCCTAATAAGAGTGGAAGGCTATATCTCCATGCTGAAGGCAATTTATGAGGATCAAAACAAAACTAAATAAAAAAAAAAACTAATGGAAAAGTTTGGTTTCTTAATATAAAATTCTGTATCTGAGTCAACTGAAAATAAAGAAGGTATGCCCAGGCAACTCAGGAAGCATATTCATGGAAAGGTGAGACCATGATCTTATCTCGGGAGTCAGAAGTTCCATCCTCACCTCAACTGAATTGGAAACTTTGCAGATGTTCTAATGATTAGCAATTGAATTATATAGTCCAAGGAGCTGGGTTTCAGGAAGCAAGGAATCAAGGAGTTTTGATATTTTTCTAAAGTAAGAAACTTACTTGAGCCTTCTCCTTAATCATTCTTGGAGATTACACGTTCTTTTTACTGACAGCGGGAAGCCAAAGACCTTTGTACAAATCAATTCTCAACGGGGACAGGAACACTGCTGAACTACAATAAGGTTATGGACAAATCCACTTGGAAATAAATAATAGAAGAATTTGGGAGAAACTACAGAACCAGATATGATTGGCATGTCACATGAACCACAAAGTCCTTCAGAAATGTAAATATTAGTATCTTTGTGGTAAAAAAAACCAAGTATTTCTTTTTTAAGACATAAAGCTGTTTCTGGAATTTTTTGAATGAGTTTGGAATTGTATAAACAAGGGCAGAACTTTATCAGTGTGGTCATTAATTGCTACTAAATGCTAAATGCTCTTATTTTTTTCTTGCTTAGATAACCTTCTTCACCTTAATTTTAATATCCCTTTCCTAGGAGTTACATAACCATAATCTATACCTTTAAATTTATTTGCACATTTAAAAATACAATCTTCATGCATTTTATAACCTCATAAATTAGGTTGGCTATTAATACATTTAACTAATTTTCATTTTTCTCATGGGTTCTTATGAAGAAGGCTGTTAAGTCATGTTTTCTTCTAGCTCTGTTCTTTATAAATTTATACTAAATTCACAAAAGGGCCAGGCCAAAACTATCTTATTCTTTTTTGTAACTCTAAATATTCTTAAATATGAAATGAATTATTTCATCCATTTTATCGACTGGTAGGTTATTTAATTTTGTCACTGACTTTGGGTTGTCCAATAAACTTTGACAGTTCGTTGAAGACAACAGAAGGCCTTATCTGTCTGAAAGTTGAACTCGGAGTCTTGAATGTTTGCCTAAAGATTTATTTAAAAATTTTTAAAAGCTAGCAGGCCCACAGAAAGCAACGGTGGCAGTTTACCCATTAAGTGATTATTGAGTGTCTGCTCACAGAAAGGCTGGGGAAAGAGTCATCACAAATGTTTGTTTTTAAGTACTTGATTTTGAATTTTGTGTTAAAAGTAGTGAGTGAAAAGAATGTAAATAAACATCTTCTCTGGCCTTGGGATTTTACCAAAATTGATAGGAAATGACACAGATACCCAGCTTCTGAGAAGGTAGAGGCATGGTGGAAATCTTTTAAAGTTATAGGTAAATTATGGCAGATAATCTTAAGTTTTCATAATTTATGGTTAATGTGGTCTAACAGTGGTCAGCAAATATTTTCTTGAAAGGTCTAGGTAATAAATATTTTAGGCTTTGCCGGTCATGGGGTGTCTGTCACATATGTCTGCCCAGTAGCAGAAAAGCAGCCATAGAATGAATGAGCTTGGCTGTGTTCCAGTGAAACTATTTACAAAAGCAGGAATTGGGATAGATGTGGCCCATGGGCAGTAGTGTGCTGACCCCTTTGATATAATGTGTTCTACTTAGAACTGAAAAAAATGAGACTTTGCTTTTGAATATTTTCTGCTGGATTGGGTTTACCAAACATACAGATTAACCATTAGTAAGTGGCTAGAGTAATTCTTTCAACACAACTTCAGTTTTACTTGTAAATGGTATTACTTCTTACCTGTTTAAAATGGGATAATAAGTCTACAGGACACAGAACAATATAGGGACATAGAAGCGTGTCAAAGGAAGAAAATGCTTATTTCATTTGCTTGGCAAAATTTTGCTCAAATGTGTTATTTCTCTGCAAAATTTGTTTTTCATATTTTTATTATAGCATTTACCATAATATTTTACAAGATCTAATTTGTCTGTCTTCTTTAGAATATGGGCTCCTCAAAGGCAAGTTCTACATATGCTTATCTTCGTATTGCTAGAATCTTGTACAATGTTTTTCTTATTCGCCACGTTTTTTAAATTTATTTTTCTTTTTAAAAATAATTTTTTAATCTTTTTATAAACATATAATGTATTATTACCCCAGGGGTACAGGTCTGTGAATCGCCAGGTTTACACACTTACAGCACTCACCGTAGCACATACCCTCCCCAATGTCCATAACCCCACCACCCTCTCCCTACCCCGCCCCCCACCCAGTCAACCCTCAGTTACTCATCACCTTTTAAATGAATGATCACATGACTCATAGCCCACACTGACAGGCCTATGATTTTTTTCCAAGCACTAGAAGATAAGGGGCTTTTCGTCTCTCTGTGTTCCTTCTCTGAGTTCTAAAATAGTGACTGCAGTTATTGGCTGGCATTCATCCAGTATGAGTAAATGTCTTTAACAGGAATGAAAAAGATGATCTAACTAGGGACATCATAAAAGGTTGACCGACAATGACTCTTCTCATACAGGAATGACAAATGGATGTGGCACGTTAAATGTTGAATTCAAACAAGAATATATATGGCAGAGCGCAACAAACATACAGCATATTTTTATATTAATTACTGACCCTTCTTCCCCAGGTGTCGTGAACACAGTTACTGCTTTGCTGTGATCCTGTCGGATTTCTTCTATCATCTGAGGCCCTTTCCTAAACTGCTGTATATGTCACATAATAGGTCACACGGGTAGGCAACTGTCAACTTGCAGAGAGTTGGAAATGCCTGGGAACATCCCCTTGGTGTGGCCCCTGGCACATGACTGGCTGTTACTGGAATGTGAAACGCCACTGTCTTGTCCTGAGATGAGACAGACTCTAAGGCATAATTTATACCCCCAGAGCTCCCCTAAGGGATCATCAGGCTGAGGCTGGGACTTTGCCTAAAATCACAGCCGTGCTTGGCTTGCTGCCCTTCACTCTCCCTGACTCCTTGATGGTTTCTCCAAGATACCTTGTCCTCATAAATCACTTGCACACAAACCCTCCTCTCAGAGACTGTTCTGGGAAACTCTAAGACATGAGTGACTATTCAGCTAAGAAATTGCTACCTTAGTCTTCTTTCTTTCTTTTCCTCCTTCTTTCCCTCCCTCCCTTTCTCTTCCCTGTTCCCGTTGGCTCACAGTGACTCTCCACCCTTCCCTAACATTTTCGGGGCCACACACCGTACATGAGTGAGGCCCTTTCGGGTTGAAAGGGTCTTTCAACACCTTAGCAGGAAGGGTTTCACTGCAGCTGGTTTTTTGGCAGGAAGAGTGTAGCTTTTGTGTGGAGTTCAACCTGAAAAGCGCTTCCCTACTGGGTAGAAGCCGTGGATTGTATAACACTCCCTGTTTCACAGATCTGCCCTGGCTGAGCAGTGTCTCTGGTTTTTAAATTTTTTCCTCTAAGTATACGTTTCTGTTAAAGTATCACACACATATAGAAAAGTACACAAAGCATAACAAATGCAGCTCAGTGAATGTTACAAAATAAACAGACCTGAGAAAATACCACCAGATCAAGAAGTAGGACATGAGGCACAATCTAGAAGTCAGCATCCTACTCTCCCTGGCTCCTGCATGCCCTTTAGGTAATTGCTCTTCTCGCTGCCATTGATCATGGGTCGTGAGGAATGACTCTTACCCACAGAGAGATCTGGACTTTGTCCTCGGCTGCTGGAAGGTGATCTCCGTGCCGGCCTGAAAACAGTGTCTTTGTTTGCCTGGGAGGTTTTGGCCACCAGAATGTCCGATCCTGTGATTCATGATGGGGGCTTTGAGATGTGCCGTATCCTATCTGATCACTGGAGGAACTGGGGACTAAAGGTAGTAATCCAGACCTACTGCAGGGGCTGAGACTAAAGGTCAGCCATACAGGCAGTAGGCAGTTGCATCCTTTTAACAACTTTAGACATCAAAGTCTCCGGGAGCTTCCTTAGTTAGCAGTGGCCCGTATGTATTGTGACACATTTATTCCAGAAAAGGAGAGAGTCCCTGTGGATAAGGAAGCTTCACGTTTGGAACCCTCCCAGATTTCCTCTCTGCTTCTCTTCCTATGCTTGTTCTAATTTCTATCCCTTCACTGTAATAAAGCTGTAATCATAAGTATGGTACATTCTGGATTCTGTGAGTCTTTCTAACAAATTATGCAACTGAAGGTAGTTGGAAACCTCTGAATTTGTAGGCAGCTGGTCTAAAGTGAGGGTAGCCCAGGGGATCCTGAACTTGTGGCTGATGCTTGAAGTGAGGGCAGTCTTGTGGGGACTTTGTCCTTCACTGTGCAGTTTGCCTAGCTCATTACAACCATAGATAGGTTTGGATTGGCTTTTGAGTGTTATGGAAATGGCATCATATAGCATGTACACATGTAAAAATACAACATTCTGAGTCTGTGTTAGGTGTAGCAGTAATTTGTTGTGTATTCTATGTAGTAATTCCATTCCGTGAGTATACTTCCTTTAAATATTTTAAATTTGAGTATACCTGACACACAATGTTACATTATCTTCAGGTGTACAACGTAGTGATTCAGCTTCTCTGTGTGTTATGCTGTGTTCACCCCAAATGTAGCTACCACCTGTCACCATACAACGCTGTTACAAGGTCGATGGCTATGTTCCCCTTAATGTGCCTTTTATTCCCATGACTTACTCATTGCATAACTGGAAGCCTGTATCTCCCACTCCTTTTCACCCATTTTGCCGGTCCCCCTGTGCCCCCTCCCCTCTGGCAACCATCAGTTTCACTCACCTGAAAGGTGCATGAAAGACATAGGAACACTGCCATTTGTTCAAGTGTAACAATTCAAAGAAAATGTGTACAGGGAAGATAATTAAATGGTCTGTTGCCTGGGAAAGGTGGTGTGGCAACACATATAACCCCTAAAGGTGGACATTTCCTTGGAGTGTTCCATGGAGAATTGAACGGCCTGTAAGCACATCTCAGCTGTGTCCTGTGACTGAAAAAAACATGAGGATGCTTGCTAGTTAGAGATAGCGAAACTCACAAGAAATTGACAGTGAAGCCATCTGGTACTGATTTTATGTATTGTCTTGTTTTTCTTTTTCTTTTTTGAGAGGGAAGGCGCATGAGTGTGGGGAGGGGCAGAAGGAGAGGGAGAGAATCTTAAGTAGGCTGCATGCCCAGCATGGAGCCTGATATGTGGGACTCAATCTCATGACCCTGAGATCATGAGCCAAAGTCAAGAGTCAGGTGCTTAACTGACTAAGCTGCCCGGGTGCCCCTAAAATTGTTTAATAGATACAGGATTATATATATATTTTTCTATATTCTATTGTCTGCATTAAAATATTTTTAGCCACTCAGACTTGTCTTTTGACATTCCTTTTTTTATTATTAATTAATTGTTGGAACTAGTGAACAAATTTTTAGAAGGTCTAGATGCTATTTTTCTCTACAGAGTATTTAATTTCCATTAAAACTAAATGATACCAGGTCACCTTGTTCTAATTAGAGGTCACAATAATTTGAGGCAGGGTTTCAGCCTTTGTGATCACTTACTTGTCTATTTCCGATTTACCTTTTCCCTGGGATTAGACCGCATTGCTTCTAATTGAAAACCAGGGGTCGTTTAATTATTAATGGTGGTTCTGATCTCCAGTTTCCATCTCCCTATCATCATGAAAGTACTGAAAAGGCTCTAAGTTAGCTTTTTAGCCTGTTAGCTGATCCTCACTGCTTGGTTTATTGGCCCCTGGCCATGGCAGATTGGGAATTTGCAACTGGCTTGAGGGAACAAGAATGATTTCTTGACTTCCCTGAGGTAATCTTTTCACTCAGGGCTTGGCTTTTCCATTCCTAGTTGTTTCAGGAACCCTGAACTTCAATTATCTGTCTTCCCAGCCCCACAGAAAGGCTGAAACTCTGGGTCACTGCCCTCTGCTTAGAAACGCCATCTTTGCTACTGAGGAATCTGCGAGGAGGAGGAAAAGTAGCTGAGAACTTGTGTTTGCTTCAATGTAGTTTCCTTCCTCTCTGGAATCTCAGCGTATTTTGTCTTGTCTGCCTATCTTTTCACTGAGGCCCTCAAAACTGTTTAGTTTTTGTCTCCTATTTATTGAGCTTTTTTAGTTGTTCTCTGCAGAAGAATTAATTGGCTACAGTCTCCTCTGTCATCGTTAGAAGTGGCAGTTCTGTCCTTTTAGGTTTTCCTGTTTAACTATTTCATCTATTTTGAAATGCAAACTAATATTTCCATTTCAAACATAAGTTACTCTCCTTAACATAGTGCTTAGCTTTTTTGCTCTCTTTTCTTCAAACCACACTGTCTTCATTTGAGAATCTTGGATATCTCAGTTCTCCAAAATAGAGGAGAAATACCTCCATTTTATTAACTGCTGTGACACTTTTCTGCTTTAATGGCCCACTGGGGGTGTGTGTGTGTGTGTGTGTGTGTGTGTATCCTTTTTTATGTTTTTTGTTAGGATGGAAGTTTTCTTTTAGGGTACAGTGTAAACTACATAATTGACCTAAGAGCAACTGTAATTTTTCACTGAAACTTTTCTTGAGTCCTAACTAGATACCTTAAATGTCCTTGTGTTTGGCCTTGTAACTTATATATACATGTTGAACCAGTGTTCATTCTTTTCAGCTCCTGGTTTATCTCTGTTTGAAACACTGTTTGTAATTCAGAGTTTACATTAAAATTCTACTCTATAGACATAGGTTTTGCTTTATTTGTTGTTTTCAGGATTATTATTATGCCCTTAATTATATAATACAAGTATAAGGGGAAACATTTAAAGATGTAAAACAAAGTGAAAGGTAGCTCTTTCTTTCGTTACTGTTCTGCCAATCTCTGTTTCTTGTCCTGGAGACAGTCACTCTTACTTGTGTTTAATGTATCCTTCCAGAGAATACAACACTCATACCATTTATAGAAATAATAAATACAAATTTTAGTTTGCATACACATTGTTCATTTCCTTGCTTTTCTTTTATACTTAGCAGTATATCTTGGAGAAGGTTCTGTATCAGTATACGTATATGTTGCCTTGTTCATTTTAATTGCTGCATGACGTTTCATGATGTGTGTGTGTGAGTGTGTGTACTGGATTTATGGAATAGCTTTTTATTGAGTGTTTAAATTCTTCCTAATTTGTTATAAAATGCTGCAGTAAATATTCTTGAATGTGCATTTTTGTGAGCACATTAAAGAATACCTGTAAAATTAATTCCTATAGGTTAAACTGTTGGGTCAAATGTTATATGTGTTTTCTATTTTCTATGTCTATCTATTTTCATGGAGTCGTTAGTTTCTCTGAATTGAATTGCTGGATAAGTTCTTTTTTTTTTAAATTTTAAAGATTTTTATTTATTTATTTGACAGAGAGATCACAAGTAGGCAGAGAGGCAGGCAGAGAGAGAGAGAGGGAAGCAGGCTCCCTGCTGAGCAGAGAGCCCGATGCAGGACTTGATCCCAGGACCCTGGGATCATGACCCAAGCTGAAGGCAGAGGCTTTAACCCACTGAGCCACTCAGGCGCCCCTGGATAAATTCTGAATGTGATAAAGCTTATATCAAAGTTTGTTTCATAAGGCTTGTGATTGGGAACTCTGTTTTACTGAGGCTTATTTAAAAATTTTAGCAAGACAGGTAACCTACTATTTTCTTGTTCAACCTTAAAATACTATAGGAAAAATGGTTGCAGAAAAATGGAACTAACTGTATTGCATTTATTTTGTTGTTCTCTTCTTAAAGAAAATGACCGTACATTTTTGTATATTCAAAGCTGAATTTAATTATGTGAGTTGATCATGTCAACCTGCTTATCTTTCAATTTATACTCTAGTACCCAGTAGTCTCCAGACCTAGTTCCACATATCTGAGACTGTTCATTTTTGATCCAAATAAAACTTTTTTAAGGATGAATTAGAAAAAATAATTACTTAGTGATTAGAAACATAGCTGAAGAGAAAATGGTCTGGTATATTCTGTATACCTCACCAAAAACAGGGATAATTTATTTCCAGGTCTGTGGTGGACAGAAATCCAATCAAGAAATGTATCCTTCTTTAGAACCCTATGGTAGACTTAGCTTTCAGTTGAACAAAAGCTCTTAGACAAATAAGATGGACTCTCTTTTCTTGTGGTGCTAAAATGCTGTAGCCCTCTAGTGACTAGAGCGTCCCCTCAGGGAAGAGAGCAAGAAAGGAGATGGCATTTAGTCCTGAGATGACAGAGAATTCCTGTCTCTTCACTTGAATAATAATGACAGAGACCACGTGCCTGAGTGCTCTGGGTCCTGCAGTGACTTCCCTGATTCGTCTCATTAGTTTTTTTCTGAATTTTCCTTCACTTGACACACAACACAACAGCTGTTCTGTGGTGATTATTTGCCGTGATCTCTGCTCATTGACTTGCATGTAGGATAATGAAGAAGAGGAAAGCCAGTTCCTACCCTCAGAAAGCTACCATCTAAAGGAAGTCGGAGAGTTAAACAAAGAAAGACAATCTAAGATGATAAGAGGTATGACTGAAGAATTCAGGTGTGCTCTAGGAACAGATGAGCATTTCTGGTGGTAAGTGGAAGTTTCCCAGAGGAACAGAGGGGAAATCTAATCAGTAAAATGAGGAACTGGATAAAGAAAGTATTTAAGGAATTCCAAAACTATCCCTCCCTGCCTTCACTGCACACAAAGGCCTGCTGACCTTGAGATGCCTAAGAATTGGCTGTATTGTATTTCTACTCACCGTATCAGTGAGCCCAACATACCAATTACCAGATATCCTGGACTGACTGAAAAATGATCACCATTCACCACTCTTCTCAGTATGAATGCTCTTTATCACAAGACTCTGATGCTCGTCCCATCAAGAGATGGAAGATTTCCCTCCACTTCCTGAGTTGGGCCTAACCTGCTTTGGCAACATATTGTTGAGGGAGAGAAGATGTGCCAGTTCCAAACCCATGTTTCTGTTCTCTTGGAGCTCTGCCTGCACCCTGAGATCAAGCCTGGGCTCACCTCCTGGAGAGTGAGAGGCCATGTGGAGCAGAGCCAGCTTGGCCTAGTCATCCCAGCCAAGGCCCCAGGCATGTGAGTGAGCCCAGCTGAGAGCTGCAGGCCCCCAAAGCTTGGCCCATGGGAAATAATAAGTGGTTATTGTGTTAAGACACTAAATTTTAAAATGACTCTGCAGCTACAGATACCATCAGAGGGTAGTTACGAGAATAAATAAACTAATATGCATAATAGTTCCTCCAGTGAGTGCCACATACTAAATGACAAAAATTATTATTTTTGATGATCAAGTTAAAATCAAAATTAATTTTCTTATCTTGGCTTGAATGTGCACAAAAACCCTGGGAAATATATTCTACTGGATAGCTCAGTGTTTTCCATCTGAATACTGCTGACTGTGGTTTTCTGAAGGGATTTTTATTATTCAGGTAGTAGTGGTTAATAATGAAAATAGTATAATTGTAATCCTTAGCTTGAGGTCCACAATGAGGGCTCTGGAGTGGAATGAGTCACTTGGCTCCTGGCTGGAATGAGTAACTCCCTTTTTGTGTAATGTCCTTATTGGCTGGAGTTTGCTGCCATTACCAACATTCATGCCTGTCCCCAAAAGGTAGGCTTGACATTGCCAAGGAGGCTGGTTGTGACCATGATGATAAACTGCCCATTAGTCTGAAAACCCTCAGAAACCCACGGCTGCCTCTTTACTGATCCCTCTTTACTGATCAGGCAAGCCATGCATAGACCTGCTCACTTCAGTGATTCCCCTGGATTTCTCCATGTAAACCTACCTTATATATCACACCTTTATGTGGTTGACCATCCTGAAGTATTGGAGAATGGGAGGAGAGGCCAGTTCCTCTAAGTCTGGAGTACAAACAGGAGGCTGGGTTTGTGTCCCAGGGGAAGCCCTAGCATTTGATTTTTTGTAGCTTCTTTAAGCTCCTTCAGGTAATTTATATATAACATCTGTTGCTATCTTCAGTTCTTTGCTTGGCTTTCTGAACAGTCCACGTGACTTTTTCTTTGAGTCTAGCTACCTTTCACTTTGCCCATATAGGTGACTCTCCCATTTTTTTTTTTTTTTTTGTATCAGCAAAAAATGATGAAGCTTTACCATTCCAAGTTTTATGCAAGACTAATCTTTCGAGTTTTCCTAGAAACTGGAATAGTCATTAGAGTTCCCCTGGAAAACTTACTGTCTTTGGTCGGTATAATTGTTCTCATGATAAATCACTAATTAGTCGAATATTTATTGAGTGCTTACCATGTGATACATGCGTGATGTCTTAGTTTGGATTCTCCCAGAGGCAGACCCTGAGATAAAGATTTACATGCAAATCGTTTACTCTAGAAGTACAAAGTGGGTGGCACTTAATCCTCTGGGAAAAGAGTAAAACCCAGACCTCAGAATTATATTAAGAGTGAAGAAGCTGGAGCACTTATGTTCAACTCCAGAGTCATTATCTAAGGGCTGCCACGCAAGGCAGGGTAACGTCAATTTTGCAGGGGCAAAGTGACTTTCTGAGATGTTGAAAAAAAGTCCCGAGGCATAAAATGCAGGTTCTGTAAATTGGAAATCCTTCAGGGAACGCTGGTAGCTCTGAGTGATGTGGGTGAAGCACCAGCAGCATCTGCTATAGATAATAAGCACTCTTCATTTATTAGCTCATTTGATCCCTACAGTTCTACGAGGAAGCCATTGCTATCTCTGTTTGTTCAAAGAGAAGAACTGAGGCTCAGATTAGTTGTGTAATTTGCCCAAGGTTATATACTAACAAGGTGCAGGGTCAGGATTTTGACCCAGGATGGGGGAATCGCAACCAATTGAGAAAGTGATGATTACCCAGATGTCATATGGCTGCTGTTTATCAGACCCAGGGCTGTGACTGGTCCATAGACAATCTGGTCATTCTCGTTCCCCATACATCTCATCTCGCACCTCTCACACTGTGTCCTGGGAGTCTTATCCTGTGAGTTGGTTCTTCTCATATGTCCTTCTTTAAGGCATTTGATGTTACTGCTTTGTTGAGAAATTCTAGAAATCACCAAGGGGAAATCTGGAAAGTTTCCCTTTTGATCAGTCAAATACCGACTAGCAGCCCCAGTTATTTGTTTTGGGGATATCCCTTCTGACTAATGACATTTCATTATCTTTATTGATAATTTTATTCCCTTTAAATGGCTTTGTTTGCTCTTTTCACATGTTGTTCCCTCGCTTCTGAATTACTCTTCTTTCTCCTTGTCACCTAGCTGATTGCCATGCCTTCTGATCTCAAGTGTCATTTCCCAGAAAACCTCCGTTGACCTTCCTGACTACATTAAACTGAAGTACCATCAATTAGCAGTAAAACCGATAACCTCCGTTTTCTGAAATGCTCCTACTGAGGCTCAAGGCTACACAGCTTGCTACTCTCTAGAATGTCCCTGTACTCCTGTGCTGGCCATTTGAAGTTTTATTTCACCAGGAGGCAGCCGGGCTCTTTGGAGCCTATTTATATCACTTGCACTTCTGCCACAAATGCACATTTTAATTTATCTTTATGCAAACCATTGAAGTGGGAGCACAGTGACAACAAAGTAGAGTGCTGTTTCCTTCAACATTGAGCTGAGTGCTCTGAAAAGAGTCAGTGGAGTCCAAGTGGCTCAATTTGATAAAAATGTTGAGTTAGTTGAGATGATTGCGAAAGATGGAGTTACCATCGTAAGTGCTGAGATGGTTTCTGACCGTCTCGAGTCTCTGTAAGAAACAGAAAATGGAATGATGGTACCATGCATTTTGGTGTAGCCTAAGCAAAAAATCATGAGGCAGAATTCCATTTAGGAGGTGCATAGTTCACTTTCTTGATGGGCAAAACAAGAAGAGAAAAACCCAGCGGGAAATTTTGAAGAGTAGTTAGGGGGATGCTTGTTACTAGTGACTTGTCTGGCTTCTGGCCTGCTGCGAGTCATGAGTTTGCTCTTCCTGCTGCTGTGTGTGCTGGGTGTTGTGTCTGCTGGGTAAATGCTGGTGTTGTCTAAGTGTCAGTGGTTCCACGGGGCCAGGGAGGAAGCAGCCAGGAAGGGAAGCAGATTTGGAATGCCTGGAGATGAATCCAAAGAGAGAAATAGATCTGGCATCATTTGCGAATGTTCTCCAACATCTGGGCTGAAACAGCTCAAGGCAGGAAGCTGGCTTAAGCCCAGGCCTGCAAAAGCTCGCTTTTCCTTTAATTGAGGAGCCAAGCTCAGAACCCAGAAACTGATAGAAGATGGGCTTGATCAGGTTCACCTGAAAGAGCAAATGGTTCCTGCTGGGCTGGGTGGGTTCTCAGCAAAGGCTCTGGCTATGACAGTGTTTAGTTGGAAGATAAAACACGCAACCAAAAAAAAGAAAAAAAGCAAGGGAGAAGGCCAGTGATGCATCAAATGAGACAGCTCTCTACAAGCACGAGAGAAAAACTTAAAAAAATAAAGAGTTTAAAAGTAAATTTACCAAATGCCTGTGGGTCAGAAGCTCATTTCTAAGCTCAAATTGCCAACTGGAGAAGTTTTACTTTTTGCAGACCTTCTTATTTCCAGATTCTTGATGGGGAACAGATCCTATCAGTTCTTCCCGCTAAGAGCATTTAAGTGCTCAGTGGAAGCAGAACGTTCTGGCATGAACTTCACAAAGTGTAACCTCTGGAGTATGGCAAACAGGCTGCACTGGGGACTGACATTTTTGCATAGTGTTTATTATGGAACATCAACCATTTTAACAACTGCCAACAGCGTGGTCTCTGAGGAGATTACAGATTGTGGGCAGAACAATGACGCTTTGATGATCTTGCCTGGCTTGTCGGTGCGGTAAAGAGGTTAAACCCTGCACATTCATAAGTATGAGCAAGTCAGCTCACTCTGGTGGTCTGGTATGTTCTGGGAGAGGGTGAAGGGTGGGGACAGATAGAGTAAGTAGCCTTCTCTGAAAAATTACTTTTGTATCTAGTTGTAACTAGAAAAAAATGTCTTGATGACTTTCTTAATGAAATTAGCATCTTCATCAGTTCGGACTGCTGTAACAAATTACTGACCATAGACTGGGTGGCTTAGTAACAACGGATTTGATTTCTCACAGTTTTGGAGGCAGGAAGCCTAAGAGCAGGTGCTGGCAAGGTTGGGTATTGGTGACAACCCTCTTCCTCTTGCCCAGGCTGTAGCCTACTGACTTCTGGTTGTATCCTCAGGTGGGGGAAGAAGAGTGAGGGGGAGCAACTCCTGTCTTTTCTTATTAGGGCACTAATCCCATGTGTGAGGGCTCTACCCTCATGACCTAATTATCTTCCAAATGCCCCATCTCCTAATTTCATCATATTGGTGGTTAAGATTTCAACATACAGAGTTCTGAGCAAGGGACACAAAAATTCAGTCCGTACACTCTGAATTTTGGTAGCAAGTAATTAAGAAAAACTTGATGAACTGTTTGAAAGAAAACTCATCCAATTACATTTTCATTCTTTATCCTCTTTTACATTTTCCTGTAATGGGAGATTTTCCTCTTTTACATTTTCATCTGGTCACTTTTGCCTCAACAGTACATTCCTTTGCTACATGGGAAGGCACTTTCAGAGGGCAGGAGCATGTTTTATTTATACATGGATAGACAGCACCCACCAAGGCAGCCACCACTTAATGGCCCCTCAAGGTGGGTGGGGAAAGGAAAAGGTCAGAAAAAAAAATTGAAAGTAATCCTAAAGAGGAAAAGCTCAACCAACAGAGGAGTTACATGCAAAATCTATATTTGTAAATCAGTTGTGTGGAAATCATACTATGCTGAATCCTTTGTCAATTTATATGCCCTGAGAATATCTTCGCCAAGTGTGTGCCTCCCCCGTAACACGGTAGCCCACAGAGACACTGCACTAAGGTAATCTGGTTCTGTGGTTGGCCCCGATGCATCCGTAGCCATCACATAACTCGAGGACTGAGGACAGAGACCTAACTTCTGTTAGCTGCTATCAAGAACCATGCAGTTCAGCAGGCAGGAGGAGAAAGGTTATTTTTGCTCCATCTTTTTAACATCTGGTCTGACCCGCGGCAAGATTTTTGAGGGGATGAAGTGTCTTTGGCGCGCTCTTCTTTCCTTCTTGCGTGTAGTTTGTCTGATTTCCCATTTCTTTCATTTCTATGTAGACTCACTCTCCTCTTTTCATAGTCCAAAATTATTAACCCCCAATTTTCCACCTTCTGATCCCATTCCCATCCATGAATTGCTAGCAGAGATGTGAATAAATCAAGATGTGTTTGCACATTTAGATTCTTAGATTAGTCTGATAGTTAAAATTTTAAGCCATGAGATCAAGTGGGTGGAAGTTGTATGTGTGTGCTTTGGGCAGAGGGATTTAAGAAGCAGTCCAGCCAGCCCCTCATAGAAATGTCCAAAAATTAATTTTTAAGGCATCTGTTTTTTTAAAAATATTCCATTTTCATTAATAATTTAACAAACATTTAAGCGCTCAAATCATGTTTGTTCAGAATACCTTCTGTCTTCAAATTCTGAAATGGCAGAATCACTGAACACTCCATGGTTTTCCACAGTGGTCTGAGGGTAGGAGAGCTGGCATTGGTGGCCATTTTTATAGGAATGATTTCTATGATTTCTATGTCCGATGTTTAGAAGGTGGAAACTATTTGCAAACATCTTGTTGAAAGAAAACTGTCCGCCTCTAAACCCATATCTAAAGTAACCAGATTTTTTCAAGAGCAGCAGGGGTACCCCAGGGACAAGGCAGATGAAGTTACTGGGAAATATACAGAGAATTCAGAATAGATGTCTGTGAATGAGGACATGGGGCTTCATCCTAGGAAAGGGTTTTATTTCCTACTTCCAGAACTTGTCTTCAGGCCAAATCAGTGAGAACCGGAAATGCATGCTGTACCTGTTCTCACCGTATGCTCTGTGGGCTCCTGGACTGGTTTGCCTGGTTCTATGAGGTCATCATTATTTTGGTAGTAATACTTGGTGGGAATTCAGTATTATAGTAGTACTTAGTGGTATATGTGTTGACGTTTGCACTGATGGTGCAAAAGCAATTGTAGGTGACGTTGACGGTGTCTTAGCATAAATCCTGGCGGTGGCACTGGAAGGTAATAAGCACAGTCTTGCAGTTAAAAAAAAAAATCAGTTTTGGGGCACCTGGGTGGCTCAGTGGGTTAAAGCCTCTGCTTTCGGCTCAGGTCATGATCCGAGGGTCCTGGGATCGAGCCCCACGTTGGGCTCTCTGCTCCGTGGAGAGCCTGCTTCCTCCTCTCTCTCCCTGGCTGCCTCTCTTGCCTACTTGTAATCTCTGTCTGACAAATAAATAAATAAAATATTAAAAAAAAATCAGTTTTACTTAAGAATGCCCTTGAAGAATCAGTAAAAAAATGATTAAATTGATTAACTATTGACCCTTGGACATGTGTCTTTTTTATATTCTGTGTGACAAAATGGCAAGTTGGCATTAGGTACTTCTGCGTAGGGAAATAGAGTTGTGTTTCGAGAAAAAGTACTTGTACCATTGTTTGAGTTGCAAGATGAATTGTAGTTTCATTTTTTTTAATTGAATGCCATTTTTACTTGAAAGTACTGTTGTCAGACAAATTATGGTTATTCAGACTTCTATTTGGCTTACATTTTCTCAAAAGTGAACAAATATGCCTGTCACTTCAAGGGAAACAATTGACAGCATTTGTTGCCAGTGGTAAACATGGAGCTTTCTAGCGAAAATGAGAATTTTGCAACATGTGTATCCACCATGGTGTTTTTTCCAGTACGCAAGAATTTCCACTGAGATGGTGGTTATGCTCTTTTGATACTTTATAATGAATAATGTCATCATTTTCCAGATAACGAAAACAGGATGTTACAAAGTCATACATTGGTAAAACTTCTATTTAAACTGCAAGAGAGAACAATGAATTTTAAGATAACAATATAAAAAAGTTCATTGATATAGTTTCATATACTACATTACAACTAACCTTTAAGAAATATCACTTGGGACACCTGAGTGGCTCAGTCAGTTATGAGTCTGCCTTCCACTCTGGTTATGATCCCAGGGTCCTGGGATTGATCAGATCCTACATCAGGGTTCCTGCTTAGTGGGGAGCCTGCTTCTTCCTCTCATCCCCACTTGTGCTCTCTCTTGCTATCTCTGGGTCTCTCTTTCTCTCTCAAATAAATAGATAAAATCTTAAAAAATATATTACTTGAGGTTATTTTCATTGAGAAAGGAAAGTGAATGGACAATCAGGAAAGGATGAAAGGGTTTGAATTCTAAATTTTATTTTACGTATATAGATAGATATAACTATATATATTTATATATTTATATTTTCTCCTTAAAATCTACTTAATCTGATGTTAATAATGATGCACAGACATTATTTGTGTTATTTTCTTGTTTTCTTTTATTTTCAACTATTTGGTTAAACTTGTAAACCTGATTTTAATCTATTTACATTTTAAAATTTTTGATGTATTTTATTGTTTTATATTGGTTCTGGTTCACTTAGCTTTTCATTTCTCTTCCTTTCCTTGACTGACAGAAGTTTTCTTGATGCTTTCATTGTTGTATTGAAATATATAGATTCACTTTTTATTACTTAGTGGTTATTGTTACATTTCTAATGTATATGTTCACATTTTTTAAACAATGGTGAAAGGCACTCAGCGTCTCTTTCCCCCTGCAGAAATAAGACAAAGAACTTAGCATTTCAAAATTTTGTCATCACAGAATTCTATTTCCAATATTTTTTCAGCCAATTTCATGTAATAATAATAGCTTTATAAAGTAACACTTCTTAGTTAATAGATTTGCCAACATTTTCTAACTTATTTAGCCTTCATTGCTTCGTTCATCCCAGTCTTTCCTTCTATATTCATTTTTCTTCCTCAATATATGCTCTGAGATGTCTCCCTGTCCTCATGCTCTCAACTTGTTCCTGGGACCCCCTGGTAGGTCATCTTTTTGCTGTTAGTGTTGTTTGTATCTCATTCTGTTTTGTATTTCTTTTTGCAGAAGTAGACATGAGGGTATACATATTTTTTTATCTTTCTAGCACAGAACATATGGACTCTTTGTACCTCCTGTGCTTTTCTCACTTAACAATACATCCTGTAAATCACTTCATATCAGACTTATCAATTTTTTAAAAATAGCTGTATAATATTTTATTTTGTGGATGAACTTTATTCAATTAGGCTCTTGTGGAAGGGCAGTGAGTTTGTTTCTAGGACAAACTTGGGTGTGGCAAAAGGCCACTTGAATAAACTTGCATGTACATTGTTGATTTATTGAGAAGTATCCTAAGGATAAATTTCTAGTAGTGGGATTGCTGGGTCACCTGATAAATGCATTCTTTATGTTTTTTTTTTAAATTTTTAATTAACTGAAGGATGCATTGGCATTCTGTGAATCTTGGGATTCGTTCTTAATTTTTTCCTAAAAAGTCTCTGCCATTATTTCTTCAAATACTGCTTCTGCTTGTTCTTCAGTTTATAGTTTGTTGGCATTTCCTTACACTACAACAGCTTGTCTTTCACATCTTTCAGTTTATTATCATTTTACGTAAATTTAGTAGGAGTATCTTCCAACTTAAATTTTTGTCAGTTATGTTGATCCTATCATATACTATGTATGTGTTGCGTGTGTGTGTGTGTATGAATTGTTTTTCATTGGCTGTACTTTGCATTTTCTGAATTTCTAATTGATATATTTTTCATACCTACTAATATTTGATTCATATCTCTCTTCCTTCATAGTCTCTTGTTCTTGATCCTCCATATTTCCTCTCTTTTAGGTTCTTACAGTATGTATTTTAAAGTTATTCACAAGTCTCTTTACTATTTTCACTTCCTGAGACATAAATTCTTCCCTTTGATGAGAATTTTGATTCTCTCCCATAAAGTTGGTTTGTTCTGTTTCTTTGAAATGTCTGTAGTAGCTACTCCTGAGGAGGAGTTTTATTAGTTTTTGCTTTCTTTCTTACTCTCACCCATTCTTGTCTGACAGTCCTGATGGGTCACTCAAGTCCTTTGGGTTACTAGTACCACCTATGTCTTATGCTGCAGTTTGGGAGGTTTTATCATATGAAGATATTGTAGAACCCATATCTGAACCAGCATTCATGACTCAGTCTTTCTAAGATTCTCTTCGTCTACAGAATGTGAGTGTTGACAGCATACATCTCATGGGATTGTGGTGAAGATTCCCTTTGTTAAGATATGTGAAGAACTCAGAACAAAGCCTGCCCTTGGGGAGTACCAGACAAGCCTTCATTATTATTATCCTCATCCTCATCATTAACAGTCATGGGTAAACTGCTGGCATAGAACATATATGTCACAAGTGGGTGCTGTGGTTATTATGAAGATTCCTTGGACTTCTGGTGTCTTTAATTTCCAGGTCATGTTACTGTGCCTTTTAAAATTCCTGTTACCCTGTACCCTCTCCATTCCTCTATGGATTATTCCCATTGAGACAGATTACATAATTTCAGGGGACTCATACCATGACTTCCTCTTCCATAAGTGAATCTCTAGCTTCAGGAATAGAACAGTATTTTTGACAGCCTTGACCTAAAGTCCTCTTGCCCTCCTGGACAACATAAGTCAGGATCCATGATCAGTGGGTGAAAGATGCAAGTGCATGATGGTTTTGGGTTGGCTTCATATGTCTTAAAGTAATTGCTTCCAGTGTGTATTATATAGTTTGAACTAAAAATAAATTCTGTTAAGGCAAATAGTAGAAATCAGAAGTTTAAAAGCCCAGAACCAAATGCTTGGCTCTACTAATAATGTTAGGCTGGGAAAACACTCTGATGAAGTACTATATACCAGAGAACAAAGAGGGTACTAGTTAACATATTAAGCTTTGAAGTTCATCTTCAGGGTTCATATTAAATTCTTCTACCTCTCTATGTCTCTGTTTTCTCATGAGTAAAATAAAAATGATAATATGGTTATTTTGAGTTAAAAAGCATTTGGGAAAGTAGCCAATATAAGCTAAAAAAAAAAAAAAGATATTGACACTTAGCATGAATTTTTGGCCAAAGGAAGACCTTGAGGAAAAAAATAGAGCCTAGAAAAGGAAGTCCAGGGATAAACATTAGTTCACCTGTGGATAAAGACCACAGAGACTCAAGATGAGTGTATAAGATGAGCTGGCTGAACAGTTACAGCTCTTCTGGTAAATGAGACAGGCTACCCTAGTCATAGGGAGATTGGGTGGAGAGGGGCATTCACTGGTGCTGCTTACATCTGGGTGGTTTCTGGAGTTTTCATCTCCATCCCCACTTTGTTTCATTTCCTGGGTTTATCTCTCAAAGCCTAAGGCCGGACTTGCATGCTAAGGCAGTGTTTCTTCCTTCCAAGCCATAAACATGATCATGGCCCAGGGGTTCCAGATGATGTGAGGAAGAGACGAGCTACAGAAATTAGTGGCCAATAGGGAGATTGCAAAAGATATATATGGCGAAGTCCCTACCCTGCTCTTTGGAAGATGAATCACATAATTTCTTCCCTTAGTCTCTGTCCTTGGGGGAAAACTTCTTTAAATTTTTGGCATGGGGACCTGTGTCATCTATTTATAAATACCTGCTTTCTATGCAACTGAACCTTTCTATAGAGTGTATCTGCTAGAGTGTAACTTTTAATATGTAATTTGTGTATCTCCAACGGTAGGTTGAATTATTTTAGGGTTCTGTATTTTTAGCAGTTCCAAAGTGTTCAGCATCAGAATTGAGTTTGGCTTGTTTGGTCGTCAGTTTGCTTTCCAACTGGAAGGTATTAAGGGAGAAGATTATGCATTAATCTGTATGACAACATTTATGTGAAGAAGTATCATGAAGAATGCTTGAAAGGAGTTAAGCTTAAATAATTCCCTAATTTGTAGACTGATTTTAAGGTTTCCAGTTCCAAGATGCTAAAAACATCAAGTACTCTCTATGATACAGGTCCAAAATCCTCATTCAAATAAAAGTATACAGCTGTGGTCTAGGGCCAAAGGTAACTACTTTCAGATTACCCTCTCTAACAGTTGACCAAGCTTTTCAGACTTTCATGTAATTGATCATACTATTAAAATTAAGTATCCCTCCTCTAAATACTCTGAATCCCAGATTTTGTTTCTGGAATTAAATAACCAAAAAGACACCCGAATGGATTTGAAAGTGCCTCTCATCGTCACCAAAGGTTCACACTGAAAAAAGGGAGTTAAATGTTTCTTATTCAGGAGGGAGAACCAAAATAATTTCTTTGGGCAGATTTTGCTTTAGCTCATCATCTGGGGAACCTGATGTCTTTGCCAAAGAAATATGCAAATATATGTTTGATTAAATAAGATGAAAACTTTATTGCTGAGATATGGCTTTTCTTCCCATTTCTAACTTCATTCATTTCATGCTTACTGAACCAAGCTTTAGTAAGACCTCCATGACTTTCAGTAGGGCAGTAACCCTCTGCTTCTCCACATACCCTCCTAGTGCTGGGGGTTCCCTGTGCGTTTGAGGTACTATCAATGGGTGGACCTTCTGTCATCCTCGAGTATGTGCATGGGGGTGGGTGTGAGGGAGGGGGTGGCAGGGTTTGGGCACGGATATGTGCAGAGGGAGACTTTTCATGACAAACAAGAAAAATCCATCCTGTCAAAACTGCATGTGCTGCTGCTTTATCACCATGATTACACTGAGGTTTTCCTTTAGAAAACCCTGGATTTTAAATTGAAAGTCAAATATAATTTGCCACAAGAAGCATGAAATGAGTGACTAGAAACCTGCTAGCAAGGCCCGGCATAGCAAATCAGTGTCTCTGGGATAATAAGCCTCAGCAGGTGGTGGGTCTCTGGGCCTCTGTTGGGTGGTAGAAGTAGACTCGGGTCCCAGGGTTGGTGCGAAGGCTGCATGTTCTGGATTGGTTCAGATAGGATGCCGGCTAAAACCAGGCAAACGCCATTGTGTTCCTTTGCTCTTAGGTTAACAGCAGCATTGTTTTAATTCCTACGTGAATTCAGATGGATTCTACATGAAGAAAGAGAAAGTCTGCATTGAGAAACCGTGCTTTAGGGACATGGACTATTATTTACTGAGTGCTTACCTGGTTCTGTAACTGTGGTATCTACTTTACAGGTGTTTTCTTACTTCCTACTTATGAGAGATTTTACCATCCACATTGTGGAAATGAGGAAACTGAAACAGACACCAAGTGACTTATAGAAGGTCACATGTTTAGAGAAAGTGAAGGAAACTCACTTTCAGTGTGTCTCTGCTATGCCGTTCTACCTCTGCACCTGGCACACGCATAGATGGTATTTGGAAGTTGGTATTAGGATCCTATTTTTTCAAGGGAGGTAACTGAGGCACAGAAAAGATAAATAGACTAACCCACGGTGACCGAGGCCAGTCAATGGCAGAATTAGGCTGTGGATCCAACTCTCCCTGATATGGAAGCCCATAGTCATTCGCCTCCTATTTCATGTTTCAGGAGATGATTTGAAAGATTGAGGATGAACTGAGTTTCGGAGACAGTTCTACATCTTCAAGGCTGTCCTGGAGGTCTCTGTTTTCTCTCATGAAATGACTTTCTGTTTCTGTTTCTGTTTCTTTGGTCTTTTAGGACCCTTCACCTGTTGCATCAGGCTTTTGTAGTATGCTTGGTTTGACCCTAATACATAGAGCAGTGGGATATATCACAAACTCTATTAAACTTTCCCTCAGGTCGCCTTGGGAGGCATGCAGAAGCACTGTTCTGTGGGTTTTGCTCACTTACTGACCACTTCCAATCCCTTCTGGCAACCCACAGATTTGGATGGCGTGAATGCACACTGCTCACCTACTTGATATTCAAAGAGGATTTGTAGTCACATGACTAATGCTGAAGAGATGGTGTGTGTAGTTGCCTTGGTCCCTTGTAAGTCATTTGAAAGACTTGGTTTCGTGTCAGTAAGGATGAGCACATTCTGTGCGCTGTGTGCCTTGCAGGAGGCCATCTGGGAGCCCTGCACATAAACACAAATCCTCTCTAATTTTGGTCGCATCTTAGTGGGATTTGTCCTAGTGCTGAGAGCTACAGGTTTATGCTTTACTTGTGGTTTCTGATAATTCCAGCAGAGTTTTTCCTAGGAGTCTCAAAAAGATGTCTAATGGCAGATGCAAAGCTCTAATAATAAAAATAATGAAGCAGGTGGACATCCTCACTGGCCGTCCTGTCACTCTGTTGTCACCTAACTGGACTTTGGTGACTGAGGACTCAGCACTTCCCCTATCAACCCCTGGAAAGGTGACATGGGGAGGGGAAAACCCCCATACATTAGATCATTAGATTCAGAGCTCCCGGGGTTTAACTGGGACTTACACACTTCCTAAATTGGTTGAACTTGAGTAACATAATAACTCCCCTGAAATGCTATTTCCTAGTGTGTAAAAAAGATATCCTTATCCCTTTCTCAAAGGTTAAGAATGAACATGACACATCAAATGTGGAAATAGCAGCAAAAGACTTAACATATATTAAAGGCTTGATGAAAGCTTCTCTTGTTTGAAGCAAGCTTCCCTTGTTAACGGTGTGACCTTAGGCAAGTTACTTAACCTTCCCGAGTTTCAGATTCCTCTTCTGTAATGTTGTGAAAATAATGCCTACTTTATCAGGTAGTCCTCAGGATTAAATGGCTCGGCATAGGAAAAGCACCTGGCATCCCGGCATGCCTTCATGACAGCTTTTATTGTTACAAAGCCTCTCTGGGTTCGCGTGGAAGGGGCTCAGGTACGACTAGGGTAACCATGCCCTCCTGGTTGCCCTGGGAAGAACCAGGTTATACCTGGTTCTGGCAAAATTATTAATAGCACGTTGCTTTAAATTTTTTTTTTTTTTTACTTATTTGAAAGCAAGAGAGAGAGAGAGGGTGCAGGCGAGAATGAACAGGGGTGAAGGGGGGTTGCAGAGGGATAAGCAGGCTCCCTGCTCAGAGCTTGATCCCAGGACCCTGAGATCCTGACCCAAGCTGAAGGCAGACGCTTAGCCGACTGAACCACCCAGGAGTCCCTTAATAGCACATTCTTTGCTTTCAAAAGTTCCAAATAGGGGCGCCTGGGTGGATCAGTGGGTTAAGGCCTCTCTGCCTTCTGCTCGGGTCATGGTCCCGGGGTCCTGGGATCGAGCCCCGCATCGGGCTCTCTGCTTGGCACGGAGCCTGCTTCCCCTTCTCTCTCTGCCTGCCTCTCTGCCTACTTGTGATCTCTGTCTGTCAAATAAATAAATAAAATAAAAAAAAAAGTCCCAAATAAATCCTATGGTCAGTCTAAATATAACTAATATCTGGAGAGGGAGTTGACTTGTTGAGAAGGGGAGAGCATAAGAGCAACCCCTTACCTATAGTGATGCTTGTCTAATTCTTTCGGTGGGGTAGCTTATTATTAATAGTTGGCTATTCTTAGGGTGTTGCTTTTATTATTAAGCAGATGAGCATCTGTGAGTCAGAAACTAAATACACAGAAAACACCTGGATAGAGTTTTTGGCAAAGTAATTTGTCCCTCTTTTTGGTTCATTTCTTACCCATTAGCATCCATTTTTCAAGAGCCCAGGGCTTTCAAGCTGCCCTCTGCCTACCCTGAGTCACCTCCTGCTGTTAGCTGAAAGGGGAGACCCATCAAGGGTCCGGACCGTCTGCACAGCTTACCTCACGTGCTGGTGAGCCTAGGAAGGCTGGACCTCTCCTCACCTACCCCCTGGCTCCTGGCCAGCATGCCTCTTCTGATTTTTTGCCTCTGGAATCTTCCTGCTTTGCCAGATGACCTGTGAATGGCGATAGCTATGATAGCTTATTTATTCCTCACGCTCTCAGCAAACTCTGCTGGCTCACTCTGGGCCCATAGGTACGGGGATGTAAGAATCTTTGCTTGAGTTGGCGGGGGGTGGGGTGAGTGTAGGGAGAAGTATGTTTCATGGTCTTCCTTGAGCACTCTTCACTGTTTCCTTTTGTTTTCTTGCACCTCACCCAAACCAGTGTCTTTCTCATCTCTGGGGAAAAAAATGAGAAGCAAATGAGAAACAAAATGGTGGCTTTTCTGCCCTTGGGAACCATCAAACTTCGATGTGTGCCTGGCAGACAAGTTCTAGGAGAGCTAGAAGCATCAAGAGGAACGGGCATCTTGCTTTCCTTCTCCTCAATCCCTGATTCCCTTTCCTTGTCAATTCCCTTTAAACTTCTTCCTCTGAAGAGAAAAAGGAACTCAATTATCATGGGGACAACTTTCATTTCCAGTGATTATGGTCTCATACCTGGCGTGTAGCCTTTGAGCCAGTCCTATGGAATGTAGGTCATCCCTCTCAGAGTCACTGTGTGCAGCTGGTAGGGGAAGACAAAGGTAACCTATTATTTTATGTGATTGCCTTGAGTAAATATTCTCAGATAACTCTCTTACACAGAGGAAAGTACCAGAACTTTCCTTTAATTTCCTGCAGTGCACAAGAGACTAGATGTATAGTCTCTTTAAAAAGTATATTATAAAATATATTTTAAGAATATAAAACTTTCTTCTCTTTTTTGTATCTGTGATAGATGCTAATTGAACTTATTGTGGGAAGCATTTCACAATATGTGTAAGTCAAATCATACAGGGAGAAAAATAAAAAAATATATAAAACAATATTATAAGACATAAGTATGTTATAAATCAGAGGTCAGCAAACATTTTTCTGCAAAGGTTCAGATAATGAATATTTTAGATTTTGCAGGCTACATATACCCCTGTCGCCTAGTTTCCTCCTTCTCCCGCCCCCTTCCTCCTGCCTCTTAATGAAGCTTTAAATATGTAAAAACCATTTTTAGCTCATGGGCCATACAGAAGCATCACGCTGGGCAGGTTTGACACATGGGCTATATTTGGCTGATCCTTGGTATAAAGGATAATAAAATAGACGTCAGAGTACCCACCAGCCAGTTTAAGAAACAGAAAAATACCAATAATGTTGACATTCACTCTGTGTATGTCCCTATTGTGTCCCTTTTCTTTCCTCCAAGAGTTAATCACTAGTTTATCATTCCTTTGCTTGTCTTGACAATTTTACCTCTTAAATGTGTATCACTTAACAGTCCAGTTTTTGTTGTTGTTGTTGTTGTTTTAAAATGTATGGCATGCCATTGTAGGAATATACCACAATTTATTCATTCATTTTCTGGCTGATGGACATTTGGATTGCTTCCAGCCTTTACTGTTACAGAAAACACTGTTTTGCACTTTCTTATAAATATTCTCAGGCTATAACTTTCATCGAGGCTCTTTTGGTTTGACAAAAACAGAAGGGAAGCATGACATAGAGAACATATATAATTGGTATTTGATGTGGCTCTTCTCAGAACTCTCAGGTTCAAACCTCAATTTACGCATTTCCTTTATGGGGCAGCCTTGATAGATGTAGTAACATTTCTGTACCTACCTTCTGGAATATTTCCAGGTTGATTTTCATAATTCTGAGTCTAGTAAAAATCCATGCTGACCTGCCACAGGTCCAGAGAAGGGTAATCCCCTCACTTTTCAGCTTGCAAAGGAGCTTTCCAGTCTTCATTATCTGTCCCTCGATATGTCTCTTTCTCACGTAATGGAGAATAGGTCTGTCTCCTACCTTCTAAGGACATCCCCTGATCTTTGAGTCCTTTGGCTGTAAGAGTACAATTAAGTGGTCTCCCAGAAAATAACTGTCCAATTTTAGAAGATCCTGATATATTTGGCCTTAGATGATATGAGATAATGTAAGCCGTATGGTATCATAACTGGGTTGGGATTCAGTTGAGAATAATCTTCTTCCTTTTTATAGTTTCTCCTGGAAAAAAAATGAAAAATCACAGAGATGTGACAATCTCTTTTTCTGTATATTCCCATTCCTGTTCTATATTATTTTTAATTGTTAGATTTTATTTTATTTTTTAAGATTTTATTTATTTACTTAAGAGGGAGAGTGAGAAAGAGAGAGTATGAGAAGGGGGAGAGTCAGAAGGAGAAGTAGTCTCTCTGCTGAGCAGGGACCTGGATTCGAGATTTGGTCCCGGGACTGGAATCATGACCGGAGCTGAAGGCAGACACTTGACCAACTGAGACACCCAGGTGCCTTCTAGTCATTAGATTTTATATAATTTGTTTTTATTTTAGGTAAGACAAGTTCCTTCTCTTTCAACATCTCTTTTAAACTGTGGTATCATATATACTTTTGAGATGAACTTTAGAATGCTATTTTGTTTTCAAAACCCATTACTACTTGTATTTCATTGAATTTATACATTTATTATAATCCTGTAATTTACTCTTTCTGCCCTTTACATTTTTTTCTCACCTAATGGATCTGTCTTCTGTTTCTTGACAATTGAATTGTCCATGCTGGGAGTTGTTTTCTATACCTCAAATTATAGTCTGAGACTGAAGATTGCTCTCTTAAGAAGGTCTTAGGGTAAATGATCAGTGCTGCTGCCCAGCATGGATGGACTCTGACTCCTCTGTTTACCCGGAGCCAGAGGGGTCAGATTCTGGCAGTCCATTTCTCTCCAGTGGCTGTTTGTTTCCTTTTTTCTCAGATGACTGGATAAGGGCCATTTTTGGCCTGGATGACCTTGGCTTCTAACTCTCAGCATACACAGAATGAAGGCATATTGGGTTGACTTTATGCTGTTGTAATTCCAATACGAAACTCTGCCTAAGATAGATTTGATTTTTTCCTTAAAAGCCAAGACATATATCATGTTATTTTTGTTAGATCCAAATTAATACCACTCCATCTCATCGCATGTCACTTCGTTGCCATGACTTCTTCTGCCTAAGAAGCTAGGGAAGACAGTGTGAAGATTTGAGATCCAAACCCTGGAATGTCATAGTTTCAGACTTAGGAAAATCCTTTTCTCTAAATGCTAGAGAGTAGAGTTCCTGCTTGTGCTCCTCCTTCATGCATTTTCTATCACTAAGATAACTGTTGTCGTGATGGATGGAAATTCTATTCTATATCAAAATAATACTAGTCATACAACATACATGAATGAAATAAATACTCATTTTTTGTTGACTTTCCAAATGTCAGGTTGTGTGTGTGTGTTTTTTTTTTTTGTATTAACATTTAAACACGTCTTTTGGATTTGTTCTCACCTAATATTGGCAGTAATTCAAACACTCAATCTACCTTAGCAACCACAGAATAGGCCAGAATAGTGCTTGATATTATAGAAACTACATATGAAATCTCTTCCAGTGCAAAGGCTTATTAACATTTAAAAAGAACTAGATCCATTTATACTTTGACTATAGCATCAGCGCCTGCTGAGCAGAACTCACTGTCTGTCATTCCCAACCTTTCCCCCTTTTTTGCATTTACTGAAGTCCTTAAATATCAGCAGCTCACTGAAATTTCTCACATAAATGCACCAAATGAAATCCCATCTTTAGCTCCAGCCCTCCCAAACCCATTTCCCCAGTGTTCATGTAATATTGAGGGGCTAATTTTCAGTAAACTGTTAAAAGGAGAGGTGACAGTCCATTTAGCAGTCAGCTAGTTGCTAATTAGTACCCAACTAAAATGCATCAAAATTTGAGCACTCCCAATTGCACACTCTGAGATATAAGCATTCTATGAATTTAACTCTGCTGTAGGTTGAGCCCTGATTGGGTTCTTGCACAGCAACATGAGCCATGTTGCAGTGCTTTCCAACATTGATTCTTAGCCCAGAGCTAAAAAAGCCTGTCTAAGCATCTGGGTTGGGTGGTTTTATTTATTTATTTATTTACTATTTATTTATTTATTTATTTATTTTTGGTCTTTGATTGCCTGTGACATAGGGTACAAACTTATGAGACTGTAGACAGTGGGTTGTCACACTCTAACACAAGAATTTAAAAAAGGACTGTTTTGTGTTTTTTGAAACCCCCATATTAAAAAATCCCACACATATTTGGGAGGTAGAGAAAGGTACAAACATCAAAGAGACAGTTGCTCTATGGAGTGGATTGTGGAAGTGGCAATTTGTCATGAAGAGAAGCCAGACTTGACTTGGACTTCCCAAAGGTGGTTATACTCCTATTCATTTGTTTTGGTGCATTCCACCTGGGGACTGGACCTACCACTGGAACTAGGCACAACACTATTTCTGCAGAAATTTCTGCAGCTTGATCAGACCTAGAAGCTATTTTATTCTTAAGACTTGAATTAGCATTTTACTCAGAGCTCAATTCAAACAAAAATAAAGAACAGGGGTACCATCTTTAAGCACTTACTATTAAATACTTTTTCAACTGAGCTATAAATATATAGTTTAACTCTTTATATATTTATATATAAATATATAGTTTAACTCCTTGAGGCAGAGGTGGGGGTGTGCCTGGGAGCCTGGAAATGCATCACATATTCTGCCTCTGAATCCCATGCTCCTTCCTTCCACCTTCACGCATTGAACTCTCCCAATTCTTAGTTTGAAGAAACCCCCCAAAGTACCAGCAGTAGTGTCTTGGAAGAAAATAGTGTTGTCCTCATTTTTTGAAAAAGAAGAGAGAAATAGGTCAAAGTGAATCTTCTAAAATCATGAAATTGTAACCACTCAGAGGTTTTTGAGAAAGGTATGGGAAAGGTACAGAGCTAGCTTTAATGAGGCTAAAATGACCGTGCAAATCTCATTTGCCAGAAATACTGTATCTGATCTAAGAAAGGTGCATCACCGTCTGGAGCTGTGGTTCTTTCATGCCACAGCTGCTGTGGCAACATGGCGACTGAGCCTGAGAAGGAGAGTTTTTTTCTGAGAGTTAACAAACTCAATGTATATCTTAGAAGAGTTGGATTGAGTTTCCCCGGTGTCTCAGGCATTGCTAGAATAGGAACCTGGGGAAGGAAAATACAGATAATAAAAGACGCAAAGTCTTTGGAGACAGAGAAAAGAAGCAAACTTTGTACCTTGGTCAGTTGCCTACTTCCTAATTTTGCTTCCAGGTAGCTTTGGAAAGGAGGAGAAAAAAAAAAAAAAGATCTCAGAAACAGTTGGATTTAAATATATAAGCACACAAGTTCCCCTACCTTGACCCTACCTACTCTTTTCCCTCAGAGAAGTTTTCTCTAGGTCTGAGAATTAGGAGACCTGTATTCTACAACTCTCTGTGGAAATTGCATTATTCTTTTACTTCTCTGTGGTTTTGCTTTTCACTTACTTAATAAATGGCTTCAACTGTATTCTCTATCAGTTATAAACCTTCGTAATTCTGTGATTCTGATTTCCTATTAGAATGTTCTGCTCCACAGAAGATAAGGTAGGCTTCTTCCACAGAATATGGAATGTAGTTGGTACTCAAGGAAAAACAGAATGAATGGGTAGATGAGTGAATGAATGAATGACATTTTTTGGTGGGATTGAGTCATCTTTTGTGAGTTTCCTTTTTGCAGGTCAAGCACAGTGCATTAGATAAGACAGATGAGGGATAATTATTGATTGATTCCCTTTTTTTTTTTTTTAAAGATTTTATTTATTTATTTGACAGAGATGACAAGTAGGCAAGAGAGGCAGGCAGGGAGAGAGAGGAGGAAGCAGGCTCTCTGCGGAGCAGAGAGCCCCATGTGGGGCTCGATCCCGGGATCCTGGGATCATGACCTGAGCCGAAAGCAGAGGCTTTAACCCACTGAGCCACCCAGGCGCCCCTAATTGAATGATTCCTGATTCCAAACTGCTTGTTTTCAGTTTTCAGAAATGCCCAAGGATAGTGATGACTACTGGATTTGTCCTTGTACCTGATCTTGACCGTGTAGGCTCCTACTCAATCCTGTTATAAGTTGCATGAAAATTTCTGTGCAGCTAGTTCAACCTGGGAACTGTGAAAGTGAAAGGGGCTGTCAAAAAGAGTGACAAAGACAGCATGGCAGAGTGAAGAGAACTCAAGCTCAATGCCACCAACACTGATCGCAGACCATGTACAGAGTACATAATCTGGCTGCATTCACATTATTCAATCTAAATTTTCATTGTTTCTACCATTGTTTCGTTGTTTCTACCAGCAAACACAAGTCGGCTCTACTCTGGGGTTTCAAATTGACCATGTTGAGAGGCTTAATCCATTACACTGGTTCTCTTTTTCTGTTGCTGAACTGGAACTTTTAACACCCTGCAGAGTCCTCCTCAGTTCTTTCTGGAAGTTTCAGGGAATGTCTCATGTGCTTTTGAACAATTCTGTCAGTTGGCATATGACATCTGTTGTTGTCTATCCTCTCTCTTGTAGAACGGTTTCTTTTGGTTATCACCTTGTCTGATCACAATGCCTGCTACTTCCTGTCCTAGTTTGCTAGGACTGCCGTAACAAAGGACCACAAACCAAGTGGCTTAACCAACAGAATTTTATTATCTCATAATTCTGGAGGCTGCATGTCTGAGATTAAAGTCTTGGCTGGGCTATCCTCTCTCTGAAGGCGGTAGGGAAGAATCTGTTTAAGACTTCTTTCTTAGTTACTTGGGGCACCTGGGTGGCTCAGTGGGTTAAAGCCTCTGCCTTCGGCTCGGGTCATGGTCCCGGGGTCCTGGGATCGAGCGCCGTATCGCACTCTCTGCTCGGCGGGGAGCCTGCTTCCTCCTCTCTCTCTGCCTGCCTCTCTGCCTGCTTGAGATCTCTGTCTGTCAAATAAATAAATAAATAAAATCTTAAAAAAAAAAGACTTCTTTTTTTTTTTAAAATATTTTATTTATTTATTTGACAGACGGAGATCACAGAGAAGCAGGCAGAGAGAGAGGAGGAAGCAGGCTCCCTGTCGAGCAGAGGGCCCGATGCGGGGCTCGATCCCAGGACCCTGGGATCATGACCTGAGCCGAAGGCAGAGGCTTTAACCCACTGAGCCACCCAGGCGCCCCCAAAAAAAGACTTCTTTCTTAGTTTCTGATACTTCATTGGCTTGTGGCAGCATAACTCCAGTCTTTACATGATGTTCTCCCTGTGTGTCTGTCGTTTACCTTTTTAAATAAAGACACAGTCATAATGGATTAGGGTCCACTCTAATGACCTTATATTAATGGAAGCTCCAGCAAAGATCTCTATTTTCAGACAAGTTGATACTCTCAGGTACTTGAAGTTGTAACTTCAACATCTTTTGGGGGGATACCATTCACTGCATTTAAGATTTGTTTATTTTAGAGAGAATGTGAGCAGGGGGTAGGAGCAGAGGGAGAGGGAGAGAGAGAAGCAGACTCCCTGCTGAGCATGGAGCCCGAAAAGGGGCTCGATCTCATCACTATGAGATCATGACCTGAGCCAAAATAAAGAGTCAAATGCCTAACTGAGCCACCCAGGTGCCCCCATAAAACTTTCCTTGGTTGCTGCTGAGTGAAGAGGTACACCCATGACTATTGTCCCACCAGCTCAGTCCTTAGGCATCGCTTTCAGAGTCACAGCTGCACACTACTCCATTGCTGCTGGCTTCTAGAAGTCTTGAAGTCCCAAAGCTGCACTAAGTCCTCTGAAGCCCAAAACATGGAATGATTTTTCTGTTTTTGCATTACTCTTTGTTAATGGCCAATACAAGAAGTGAAATTCTATTTTATTCTCTTCCCTCTTTTCTTTAAAACCCAAATACACTCTGTAGGATTGGTTGAAAGACAAAATTTGAACAACAGACTGCCAGAGTAGAGGTACAGTTACCTTCATTTCTACCATTGGAGCTTTGTAATCATCTAGTCTCTTTCCTTCCATGGCTTCTCTGCTGGGATATCTCTCATACAGTGGGTTCCTGAAAAGCCCACCTCACTTCTTCAGCTAGCTTGTCTGAATTGTAGTGGTTTATATTGTCTTTGCCTAAACTGAGGTTCCTGCTACATGTAAAACTGAGATTAGTAAGAGTAGGTAAATGATACCTCATTAAGAGAATATAAAAGAAAATTTGTATGATTATTTCAAAAGATAGGAAAAGTGTGTGGTAAAAGTCATGCATTTTATGAGAAAAAGCCAGCCGGGAAGAGATTAAATTCTTAATCTAAAAAGTATACCTAAAAATATCCAGCAGTAAACCTTGTACTTAATGGTGAAATGTTTAAAAAATTTCCTTTGAATTAAAAAATCTCCTGGAAATAAGATAAGGGTGGCATTACCAACAGTTCTGCTCGACATTGTGCCAGCGTTCCTAGCCAATGCAGTAAAGCAAGAAAAAGATAAGTGAAATAATGATTGCAAAGAGAAAAAGTGGTAGTGCTATTATTCACAGGTGATACGCTTATATTTTCAGAGGATATAAGACTCTATTGAAGGTTTACAAGTTTGCTGAATATAAGCCAATATTTTAAAATGTATTATATCAGCAATAAGAGATCAGGTGATAAAAATACCTTTTAGAATAGTATTAGAAATAACAGATGACTAAGAATCAGTTTAACAAAGGATATCCAAGATCTCAATGAAGGAAAAAAGGCCAACAAAGAAGATCTAAGTAACGGCGGGAAGGAGAGTCAAGACACTCTTGAAACAGAAAAAAGTGGAGGAGGATTTGTATTTGCAAATATCAACACTTGATTTAAAGATATAGCAACTGAGATAGTGTGTTTTTTTTTGGCACAGGACAAATAAATAGGCCACTGGAATAAAGGAAAAAAAAAAAACCTCTCATATTTGACAAAGGTAAAGATAGTGGGGAAAGTGGCCTTAATTAATGGTCTGGGCCAATTGGATATTCACACTGAAAAAAAAAAAGAAACCTGATCCTTATTTCACACTATACAGAAAAATAATTTCAGGTAGAGTGTAGACTTCATTGGCAAAGCAATAAAGTTTTAGAAATAGTATAGGAAAATACCTTCATTATCTCAGAGATAGGGTAATGGTTTTTAAACAGAGTAACCATATGGGAAAAGACTGATAAGTCTGACTACTTCAGATCTTTGGAGGAAACCATTAAGGGAGTTAAAAAGCAACTTAAAGAGGACAAGAACTTATTTGTAGTCATATTTATGATGCAGTGTCATAGATATTAATAAGGAATTATAAAAATGGGCAAGAGGCTCAAATAGGCATTTCAAAAATTGGACATCCTAATACCTAGCACACATCTTAAAAGATGTCAACCTCATTAGTAATCAGGAAAATGAAAATATGACATAGTGCATCTGCTTGCATGGTTAAAATGAAAAAGACTGAGAATACCAAGTGTGTTAAGGATATAAAGCACCGGGAACTGTCTAGCACTGTTGATGGGAATTGGTATATCATTTGAAGAACAGGTTTTTCCTATTTGCTAGGTTGAAGATGTAACTTATTATGACCCCTGATTCTACCACTAGGGATATAACATACAGAAATTCATACCCATGTGACTCAAAAATATGCATAAGAATGGTCATAGCAGATTATTCATAGTACTTCTAATCCAAAGCCCATCAGTAATAGAATGGATAAATAAATTGTGATATATAGTCCTAGAATGTAATATGATAGCAGTGAAACCAACAAACTGTAGTCACAAAAACATGATCATCATAAGCATAACTTCATATCGAATGGAAGAAGCCAGATACAGAAGGTTCCATGCTGCATTATTCGATTTTATGTAGTTTAGAAACAAGCACAATAAACTATAGTGTTTTGAAATGCGTGCTTATATGGGAAACCTACAAATTGAAACTGGCATTGCCCAAAGTGGAGCCCAACTTTAAGTGGGGGTGGGCGTTCAGAGGTGGGAGTATGGAGTGGCCTCTGGAGGTCTTGGCAGTCTTTTCATTTTATGGCCTGTGCCGAGTTTAGAGAAATTTTCTTTGTCTCTACCTTTCTTGAATAATGTGGAATTTCACAGTAAAAGACTCTTCTTTCTTTCCTGTTTTAAAGGAATGTATGTAAAATTCCAGGTCCCCAGTAGGTGCTGCATCCATGGTAGCTACTTAATAAGCATTCTACCTCCCTCTTCTTCCCCTGATGAGCTGTGCACACCCAGTCTTAAAAAGCAATGAATAGTGTTGGTGTGCATGCACAACATAGACACCATTCCCGCAAGACAAGTTGCCTGGAGTATCAGTAGATTGCAAAGGCTAAAGAGGTTCCCGGCTGCCTCGTCTGATTGCCTTTTCTGCCTGCACCAGAGTTGTGCCCGGGACTGTGCCTTTACAGAGCCAGAGAGCACATGCTTCATAATTACTGAAACACATGTGCTAAGTCACTTTTTGCTAAGCTGCGATGAGAATTCTCAGTGTTCAATCGTCCTCAAAATTTCTCATCTCTTCCCTGGGGTGAGCTGCTTTGGTTTAACAGCTGCACATGGGGATTGCATTTAAAATCATTTAAGGTCTGGAGTTCAGTATCCCCTAAAAGCAGCCTCCATTCTCCATTCTCTCTGCATTCCTCTGCAGACACACCTGGATTCCCCCCCCCTTTTTTTAACTTCAAAGTGAGGAATATCCTCCCAAGGGGAAAGAAGGCTTTGGAAACCCATTAACTCTTTGGATGCACAGGTGTACTGCATGGCCCCTTCTGCTTGCTTCTTCCCAGATGGTGAGGCATTCCTTGGCAATGGCTCTTTTTAGGTCATTAGCCATCCAGTTCACATCCGAGCGTCCAGAGTGGTGACACACGCAGTGGGGCGTGTGGATAGCGAAAGGTCAAGAGCAGCAGAAGAGAGTCCAGGAAAAGTCAGGGCCTCTTTTACTTTTAGGCAATGTCGCCCTTATGATAGACCATCCAGGCCTTCTCCCTGAAACCTCCGATTGCTCAGTTGGTACAGGTGGCTCATCTTCTCATGAAACCGTTATGCCTTAGGATAGAAATTCCCTCAGAAGCTCATCGCACTGATGCACTTATGCTGTGCCACACACGAGGGCCCCCAGAGCCTTCGTGAAAGCATGTTTTTGCTTCGAGGTGAGAGAAAGCAGCCGTTACTGGTCTTCGTGGCTGCAACTGAAGAGAAATATTTTGGATGCTACAAACAAATTTCACCACTTAAGGATTACACTCGGGCCCTGTTGCTGTTAATTTTTTTACTTCCCGTTATCCCAGCTGTGCTGGCAGTAGGCTAGGTGAATGTCTGTTCACTCAGAATTGAACTGGGAATTTGGGACGATGGAAGGGGTCTTGGAACAACAGAGACAATCGGACTGAGTCGGATTTAGACTTTTAGATGAACAAATCCTAATTTTCGGAAAATACTGTGTTGAGGGGAATGGCTTTTCCATGCAAGCTATTTTGATAAGTACTGGTCAGGCGTCCACTGTGGGCCTGATACTTACTGCTGCTGTATCGGGACTTCTGGAAGGTGGGCTGGTCTGAGGCATGGTGCTGCCTCACTTATCACTGTGCATGGAGCACTTAGGACATGAGGGACTGTGCAGTACTAAGCACCACAGGCCTGTGGGAGTTTGGACAGAGATTGTTGGAAAGCAGAGAAGATGCTGGACTCTTCTCTGAAGTGGATCCACAGGCCTTGCTCCTAGCATAGACAGAGGGCTCATTCCTCTCAGGATCTTGAGGATAATTTGCCAGTCACTGAAATCCCCCTGCCTTTCTTGTTTGTTTGTTTTCCACAGATCCATCTGCAGCTGGTGAAAAATGACCCACTGAAACAGGTGAACATTTCCCGCCGCTTTTCCTCTGACTCCACACAGCTGTGACAGACGGTGTCCCAGCAGAGTCCATGCTGCTCATCTGCCAATGGGGAGTGCAGTCATGATGGTCCTGACTTAGGTCTGGGGCTCAGCTTCTGTTTGTTCTAACCATCTCTCACCCCCTCAGTACCTACACCCGGTTGGAACCTGGCAATGCAAGTTATTGACTGAAGGACTGGAGAATCTTTTACTTGCTAATGTAAAAAATCTAAATGGGGCTTGAAGGATTGTCCTTCTAAGACAACCTTTAAGGAGAGGGAATCTAAGGACCAAAAATTTAAGGTCAAGTAGGAGTTAAGACTAGGGATCCAGGTTCCTGGTCAGTGCTATTC
>PISX010007560.1:0-87243 GCA_004024625.1 Mellivora capensis | reverse complement strand
ACAAGTAAACATTTTTCAGGCAATTGTTTAAATAGAAACTGTTTATCAGAGGATATAGAATTTTTGTTCCTAGGTGTGAGAAAATTGTGGTAATTATGTAAGAGAACGTCCTTATTTAAAAGCAGCATGCTGAAAGGTTTAGAGGTGAACCGTCTGCAACTCATTGTGAAATGACTGAGAAAAGTCGTGTGTATAAAAAGCAAGTGTGATTAAATATAATCAACTGATGAATGCCATGTGAGTATTCATTATACTATTTTTTCCTCAAATTTTTAAGTGAATTAAAGTTTTTCACAATAAAATATTGGGTTGAGACACTGTTCTGGGGGAGATGCCCTACACCCACCTATGTGTTTGATGATTCACTAGAAGACGTCATGGGATTCAGCATGTAGTTGTTCTGGCTAAGATTTATTACAACAAAAGGATATATGACAGGATCAGCAAAGGATTAAAAACACAGGTGGAGGGGCGCCTGGGTGGCTCAGTGGGTTAAGCCTCTGCCTTCGGCTCAGGTCATCGTCTCAGGGTCCTGGGATTGAGCCCCACATCGGGCTCTCTGCTCAGCAGGGAGCCTGCTTCCCCTCCCCCCCCCCACCTGCCTCTCTGCTTACTTGTGTTCTCTCTCTCTCTGTCAAATAAATAAAATTAAAAAACAAAAAACAACCACAGGTGGAGTGTAGAGAAATTCCGTGCACAGGGCTCCTCATCCTTTCCCCTTCCTGTGAAGGTTTACACTTGAGTTGCTCTATTTTTCGAGCAATGAAAACTGCAGTAACTTATGTGCAATGTTTCTGCCCAGGGAAGCCCATTAGAGAATCAGCACCCATGTACCCAAATTCTAGACTCCCAGAAGGAGAGTTGGTGTTCACCACTAATCACATTGTAGGCATGGTGAACCAACTGTTACGGGATGGAGGAAAGCCAAGTTTCCTGATGCCAGCCAAGGGCTGACCTTGGAAGCAGTCCTTTATAAAGACACCAGCCTCAAGATTGCCATATAACTGTTTTTTGTGCTTGTATTAATCACACACATGTGCAAAACTAAATACTAGTGATTTAGATGAGCTCTAAATGTCTAAAGGCTTAGGTAGAAGATAGTTCACTGACTTCTGTAGTTTTGTAAGAAATTATGAAAATGGGATGAATTGATTTAATTTCAATTCACTCAATAGTTAATGAGACAGTAGGTATTCAGAGATGAGTCCATGACTCGTCACACAGTCCCTGCCATCAAGGAACTCAAGTCTAGAGGGGCAGATAAACCAATAAACAATGAGTGGAGAACAGTGTGGTAAGTATTATAATACAGGTGAAGACAAAGTAGTAAGGAAACTATTAATTTTAATGTTGGAGGTGAGTAGGAGGGAAGAGGAATTAGTATTTGGTCTGGACTTTGGAAGGTGAATAGTATTCAACAGGTATGGAAACTTAGAACGGGCATTCTAAGGCAGAGAAAGAAAAGCAATGAGAATCTAAGTCCTTAGTAGTTACCAGACTCTTTACACATTATTATAATTCAGTTCTCACAACAATATTGTGAAATGAGTGGTGTTACTGTTGTCTTAAAAATAATGACAGTTGTTGGGATGCCTGGGTGGCTCAGTTGCTTAGGCGGCTGCCTTTGGCTCAGGTTGTGATTCCAGGGTTGTGTAAATGAGTCCCCGTATTGGGCTCCTTGCTCGTCAGGGAGCCTGCTTCTCTCTCTCCTTTTGCCTGCCGCTCTACCTGCTTGTGCTCTGTCAAATAAATAAGATCTTTAAAAAAAAAATAGAAAAATGACCGTTGTGGATTTGAAAGTGAATGATAAAAATAAAAAGTGGGGGCACCTGGGTGGCTCAGTGGGTTAAGCCTCTGCCTTCGGCTCAGGTCATGATCTTAGGGTCCTGGGATCGAGCCCCACGTCGGGCTCTCTGCTCAGCGGGAAGCCTGCTTCCCCTTCTCTCTCTGCCTGCTGCTCTGCCTACTTCTGATCTCTCTCTGTCAAATAAATAAGATCTTTAAAAAAAAATAAGAAGTGGTATAACTAGGATTTGAACCCAGGTCCATCCAACTTCAAAGTCACCTTTTCCCTATTCATTTCTCTTTTTATAAGCAAAGGAACAATTCCTCTAGTAAAAGATTGGCTAGGTTATGCAGATTCTATAAACAACTAAAAATGTTCAGTAAAAATCTTAAAATCATCATTAGAAATCATCATTAAACTCATCATTAGAAATTATAGGGGAAACTCTGATAAAGCTGAACAGTGAAACTGCTTTTGCCTTAAAAACATTAGCTCATTACATTCACATTACATTACATTAAAAACATTAGCTCATTACATTCACATTCACATTAGAGTGAACTTGAACTTTGGCTTTGACAGCCCAACAGAGTGCAGGGGACAAAATAAGGCCAAAGCCCACCAAAAATACAATATGTAATAGGAAACCCTTCTCCCTATAAACTACTTCAGAGATCCATACTCTTCGGCTAAGGATGAACTAAAAGTAAATCCATCCCAGCTCCCCAGCTCCAGAGGACTTAACACTGAGCAAAGTAGAAGAAACGGTCCTTGAGTTAAAATCATTGGTTGGCTTTTAAAAGATTATGTAGCCCAAATGTACACAATTTTGGAGGTCTAAAAATCCTCAGGTCATGAATTTAGTTTAAAATGGTCTCAACTGGTAGAGCCCAGCTCCTAGGTGCCTGGCAGAAGCCAGTGGGGATCCCTGTGATCTAGCTATGCTGATATCAGGTAAAAGTTTTAGACCAAGATGTATTTATTTAGAGATAGAAAGGTCAGTTCATAATGATAGAGGTTTGAATTCATCAGGAAGGTAAAACAATATTAAAGTTATATGTAACTAACACGGCCTCAGTACTGCATAAAGTAACAGAAATAGGAGAGACAGACAAGTTGACAATACTGTGATTTCTCAGTAATTGATAGAATAACAAGATAAAATTCAGTGAAGATGCAGATTGTGTGACCAAATAGTTAACAGTAAATCCAATAGACATACAGAATGCTGCTTATAATTCATTATTAGTGTATAGAAGTACAGATCTCTGTATATTGATTTTGTATCCTGCAACTTTATATGGAATTCGTTTATTCTAGTAGTTTTTTGGTGGAGTCTTTATGGCTTTCTGTATATACTTCCATGTCATTTACAAAGAGTGATAGTTCTACTTCTTCTTTTTTTTTCTTTACCAGTTTGGGTACCTTTTGTTTTTGTGTTTTGTCTGATTGCTGTAGCTGGGATTAACAGTGAAGTTAAATAAAAGTGAAGAGATAGGACATCCGTGTCTTCCTGATTTTAGAAGAAAAGCTTTCAGCTTTTTGCCATTGTGTATATATGATGTTGGCCGGGATTTTGTCTTATATGGCCTTTATTATGCTGAGGTGTATTCTCTACACACACTTTGTTGAGAGGTTTTATCGTAAGTGATGATACATTTTACCACTGTGTTTCTCATTGGATAAAGTTTGTCAGATGCTTTTTCTTATCTATTGAGACGATCATATGACCTTATCCTTCATTTTGTTAATGTGGTGTATCATATTGATTGACTTGCAAATACTGAATGATCTTTGCATCCCTGGAATAATCTCACTTGGTTATGGTGTGTGATCCTTTAATGTATTGTTGAATTCAGTTCGCTAATATTTTTTTTAAAGTTTTGAGAGATGGTGCACAGCCCCGGGGAGGGGCAGAGGGAGTGGAAGATGCAGGCTCCCCGGTGAAAAGGAAGCCTGATGGGATGTGGGGCTCTATCCTAGGACCTCAGGACCATGACCTGAGCTGAAGGAAGGTGCTTAACTGAGCTACCCCAGCACCCCTCAGTTCACTAATATTTTGTTGAAGATTTTTGCTTCTGTGTTCATTAGAGATACTGGTCTGTGTTTTTTTGTGGGGGGGATCAGGTTTTTTGGTTTGTTTGTTCATATGTAGTCTCTGTCTGGTTTTGGTATCAGGGTAATGCTGGCCTCATGGAATAGGTTTGGAAGTGTCCCTTAGTCCTCACTTTTTTTTTTAACAGTTTGAGAAAGATGGATATTAACTCGTCTTTAAACGTTCAGTAGAATTTACCTGTGAAGCCATCTGGCCCAAGACTTTTGTCTGTGAGAAGTTTGACTACTGATTCAGTTTCATTCCTTTTTCCTTCCAAGTGATTTAGAGTATGGGAAACACACTGAGTTGGGCAAGAAGTGACTTGGGTGGGAACCTTACCTCCAAGACGTTCTAGAACTTTAGCTTTAATGAAAATATTTGCATCAAAACCCTGTTTCCCTTACTGAGGAACCACGCCCTTGGAAGTGTAACCTCTTTTGTTGAGGTTCCCTAACTCCCTCTTCCTGCCACAGAGAGGATCAGCTAGAATTTTAGCTCCTTTGGGTGAGCATCTCAGCCTGAAGTCTGTAATCCCCACTAGGGAGGTTCTCAACATAAAGCTTGGCTCAAATGCTCCCCTCCCCGCCAGCCTTCATTCTTTCCCTTTTCCTAACACTCTTGACTGTGAATAGAGAATGCAGGCCCCCCTCTCCCCATTGTTATACCCCCTCTGCAATCTTCTGTCATTTGTTGGTTTCCTTCCACGCATGTTGGAGCACAGAGAGCTGAGCCTGCAGGAGAAAAACAAATGAATTAGTCACAGCACTGGAAACATGCTGCTCCTTGCTTATTAACTTTGAGCTGGGAGGTAGGAGGGGAGTCCTTTCTCATCCATTGAAAAAAGAGCTAAGTAGTTACACTCTAAATTATGCTCTTAAAGTCATGTAGCAATTTCTGGGACTAAGTGATCTGGAGAATTTTGATCTCTTTAGTGTTGGTTGGGATGGGGGTTAAGAGGATGGAGCCTGAGGTGAGGGCACTGCATGTTTCATTTCGAGTGAAATCCCTTGTGATCGTCAGCCCTTTTGCGGATATCATGTTGCCTTATAGGTCTCACTTTGGGTGAACCTCTCCTCAGCCATCCTGTTCTTGTTGTGCTTGCTCTCTTAACACTTACAACAACACTTAGCTGCTTTTTACTACTCTTTTGGTCTTGAGCGTATGTTACTTGATACTATTTGAGATCTTCTGACAGGAAATGACTCATTCTCTGTTCCACTAGACTCTGCCTCCACAGCTCCGGGGCTGAGTCGTAGAGATCTGGGTCCTCCTCGGAAACACCTCCCGTAGCCCCTTTGTACCATTTGCCATTATGGGAATGGACTGACTCAGTATCTAATTGTTCTGCACGGTTAGAACAGCTTAGGGTTATTCTTACAGATGCCTACAATCTCAGATGGGTACAGCTAGATGTAGCGAAACCCCGCTCAGAGCTGTGCATAAACAACTAAATATATTTTCTGGGAGAGACACAGGTAGGAGGCCAAGACCCTAAGGGGGAAGGATGGAGGGAAGTAAGCCCCGGTTTTAATTTCATTTTTCTCCTATTAAAATTCCCTTCTCGCATCCTTGGTCTCTTTTCACAGAATCCTGCCATCAGCATCACTGAAAATGTGCTGCATTTCAAAGGTCAGTATCCGGCAAATACTGCCAGCTCTCTACACAGCTAACGAGGCATGGTGGTGGTTTCTTTTTCTTTTTATCTATTTGTTTTATTCACTTTCTATTGATGCTCACCTCTCTGCTGCTCTTGGGGTAAACTAGATTGTTTTGTAAACATATGATTAGGAAAATCAAAGAACTTACTAGGATTTAGAAGTCCTGCTTTCTTCTTGGAGAGGCAATAGATAGAGTGAAAAAGAATCCCGGGCTGGAAATCAGCACATCTGTCTTCTAGCACTAATTCTGCTGTCCTTGGACCACTTGCTGACTTCTCTTGACTTATAAAAGGAAAGCGTTTGGTTATAATCTGTATTTCTCAAATTTTAGGACCTTTGGACACCTGAGAAAATATCCTAAGGATCCATGGACCCCAGTTTTTGAGAAAACATGTGAAGATTTAAATATGGCCACTTTAAGTGATATTTGGCTCTGTTGCAGCTGGGAGCACAGCCGCAAACACGGCCTCTAAACTTGCGTGTTCGTATTTGATTATAAGGTAGCTATCTAGAGGATCCAGAATACACTTCCTTTTTTTTTTAAGATTATAATTAAAACAAAAAATAGAAATTTTCTTTTTTTTTTTTTAAAGATTTTATTTATTTATTTGACAGAGATCACAAGTAGGCAGAGAGAGAGAGCGAGAGGGAAGCAGGCTCCCTCCTGAGCAGGGAGCCCGATGTGGGACTCGATCCCAGGACCCTGAGATCATGACCTGAGCTGAAAGCAGCGGCCCAACCCACTGAGCCACCCAGGTGCCCCCCAAAATAGAAATTTTCTTAATGAGACTTTGCAGCTCTCTGAGGCCATGCTCACTGGCCAGTTTAAGAAACCTGGCATTCTAGATGATACCTAAAGCCTTTGCAGCTCTGACAGTCTTTGATTCACAGATTGACAGTCTGTGAATCTGCCACCGTCTCCTTTCTCCTTGGTTTGTCGGCAGATACACTGCTGTGCCGGAGGGCAGGTCCGGATTCCTTGTCACCCAGTGGGGTGGGATTCTCCCTACTCTCTCTTTGTTCTCGGTCCTTGGAGTGTCATTCGTAAGTGACTGGGGTGGGGGGGGGCAGCATAGGGGATATTGATGAATGTCTGCTTTACTGGAGGTTCCATCTACCTTCATACGCTTGCATGAACGTGCACCCTGGCTTTTGTATCTGCTTTTCAAGGCGAGAGCAGTTGTGGTGGCAGCTTAGATTTTTTTCAGTTAAGTGACGGAAGTGTACGTTGCCACTCAGAGGTCATGGACTGACTGCTCGACCTTAAGGAATTTATGGTCTTAGAGAGCAATAGCCACCTGGAACAGATATCAGGCAAACTATACCATATGTGGCCAGATGAGGAAAGAGAATCCCAGGAGGGAACCAAATAATGGGCAAGCCAGAGAGTTAGAGGAGAAGGGATGTCCAGCCGTCCTTGGTTCCTAGGCATGGCACCTCTTTGTTTTGGGGAAATGAGCCATGTCAAGGCACGGGAAGGGCATGACGGTCAACCCCGGGTCTTTTCTTCCTGATCCATTTATGCTCTCTTAGGAACGAGCTGAGGAAATTCGATATGTTTCTCTTTTTCGCTCCATTCAGGATGTATTAAAAGGAGAAGTCAGCTTCTTCATTTTCTGTCCCTGGTTGGGAGGTGTTAGAATTCATAGCTTTCTTTGCGGCAGTCCAGCGTTTCCATGCACCCTGCAACTTTCCTTAGCTACAGTCAAGCTAACACACCTACCTGGTATGTCTCTGCCCTGGATTCAGTGCCAAAGTAAAGGTGAAAGTTAAATTTATAGCTCTGATACCTTTGGCTTCGCTTTCAGTATTCTTTTTTCTGCCTATTATTTGAACTTGGTTGTTATCAAGGCCACATTGGGAGATGAAGTCATTTATTCTGGAACTGATTGTCAGAGGGACATTACAGAGATAAACTTTTGTCCGCGATTCAGCTTATCCAGCTGTCTGAGTAGCTTTGCTCACCCCCCCGCCGGTTTGGGCAGGGCCCATTACTGTTCCTGTGCCTCTGAACGAACTGCACCAAGCTCTTCCATGGCCTTGCCCTCCAGTTCACTTCAACTCATATTTCTTTCTTTGTAGCTCAGGGACACGGCGCCAAAGGAGACAACGTCTATGAATTTCACTTGGAGTTCTTAGACCTTGTGAAACCAGAGGTATGTCCTTTCTTTTCTTACTTCTCTTTACAGTTTAGGAAATAAATATGAGTGGTTTAGTGAAATAGGGGGATAGAGGTTGTGGAGGGGAAAACAAAAAGAAAGATAAAAACCAAAGGAGAATATAGTTCTTTTTGTTGGGAACTGAATCCTGATTTTAGCTGCAGAGGTGTGGGAAAGTCAGAGGGCCTGAGGAGAATCTGGCCTCTGCCTGCCATTTACTAGCAGTGTGAACAATTCTCTTCACTCCTGTGAGTGAGTTTCCTCGTGTTCCTCGTGAAATGAAGGGTTGGGCTAAGAAATCCTCAGGGGCCTTTCCAGCCCTGATACTCTCTGGTGTTAGTGAAGACAGAGGAGTATGCCCGTGGCAGAGAGCACAGTTACATAAGGCAGGTGAGGCCCACGCCAGGGGCTTGGTTTCGTGTGACTTTGCTTCAGGGGCAATGGAAATCAGAAAAGGTGGAGACAGCTGACCTTTAGAAAGAATGCGGGAAATATCGTTGAAGTTTCCTTTCTCTCAGAGCTCAAGGGGAACTTTGATGCCAAGAAGAGAGAAAATCTACTAGGAGGTGTGCTTTGGGTTCTGGAGTTACACTCTTCTCTCTGGGGGCTTGAGCATACTGATCTCTTTGTGCAGGAGGGCTCAGTTGTTTTGGTTGGTTTCATAGTCAGCAGTGGTTTAAGGGGTAGAGAACCTGTCGTGGGGCTTGCTTTAGAGGCAAAGGAAGAGGCCATGTAGAAGAATAATGAACTGGAACAGCCTCTGAGAATTTGAGTTTAGCTGGGAGGTTGTTCTAGGCTAACCCTTGTGATAGAGTTGTAACTGATCCAGTAAATTCCAGCCTTGGATAGACCTTTCCAAAACAAGGGCTCACTATGCCGGGGCCTACTGACTGTTCAAATTTAGTCATCTTCATGGGAAGGAGATTTAGAAGGTGAGGACGTACTGAGAGTGATTGGATGCTGTGCCAGGCATGGTAGAGATCTGGCAGGAGGTTCATCTAGAACCAGAACTATTTGTCTGTCTTACCCTGATTTCCTCCTGTGTCCTTCAGTGGAGGATCGGAGAAGGACTGTGCCATTCGTACTAGTGCTTTGCTGTACCGGCCCTTGGTCTGGAGGTTCTCTTTGCATCACTCCTTGTAGGAACAGAGAAGGAAGGGGAACAAACATGCCCTGCAGAACCTCTGTGTAGCCAGTGTGGCTTGGTGCAGTGGAAGGAGTTGGGGACAGGAAGGAGAGGGCATTCTCACATTCTTACTTTTTTTTCTAGCCTGTTTACAAACTGACCCAGAGGCAGGTAAACATTACAGTACAGAAGAAGGTGAGTCAGTGGTGGGAGAGACTCACTAAGCAGGAGAAACGACCATTGTTTTTGGCTCCTGACTTCGATCGCTGGCTGGACGAGTCTGATGCAGAAATGGAGCTCAGAGCCAAGGTCAGTAAGAACTGCCTGGTCTAGACAGATCATAAGGAGCACAACTTATTTGGAAGTTATTTGGGCCACCTCAGATACCTATCTGGGTCTGATAGAATAAAGACAACATTGCAAATTCAGTTAAAGACCTGGAAAAAATTTTTTTGTTTTTAAGATTTTATTTATTTGACAGAGAGTGCACGTGTGAGAAGGCATGTGCAGGAGGAGGGGCAGAGGGAGAGAAAGAGGGAGAAGTGGACTCTCCTCTGAGCAGGGAGCCTGATGTGGGACTCAATCCCAGGACCCTGGGATCATGACCTGAGCCGAAGGCAGATGCTTAACCGACTCAGCCACCCAGGCGCCCTGGAAACGTGGTTTTATAGAAGTACTGGTCATATATTTTGTAGACTGTCCCTCAACTGGGATTTGTTGAATGTTTTTCTTACAATTTAGAGAGGGTGATGGGATTTCAGGGAGGACAACCACAGAGGTTTCATTCTTACTGTGTCACATCACGGTTACACGCTGTCAGGACAACTTAGCACCGTTGGTACTTATCTTGGTAATCTGGCTGAGGGAATGTTTGTCTGGTTTCTCTGTTGCAGTGTAACTCCCCCCGCCTTTCTTCACTGTGACTCACTATGTCCAGCCCGTGCTTAAGGAGTGGGGAGTCATGCTTCCTATCCTTACTGTGGAATATCCAAATACTTTATTTGGAATTCTTCTGTATGGGAGATTTGTCTGTTCTCTTCCACTTATTTATTCAGTCATTTATTTATATCCACATGGACTGATGAATATTTGTTTTATAGTTTGGTTTATAATCCGATACTCTGTTATTTATATTTATTTTGTTGTTCGTGTTGTTGTAGCTTTGGACATTGGAAGCGCTTTCAGTTGGCTCTTCTGTCTTTTAGACAAAGCTCTGTCATTGTGGGGCTTTTTTTTTTTTTTTTTTTTTAATATCCTTAATTTCTGTCACTATAAGCTGCTGCAGGCTTATCTTGTGGATTCCCTGCTCCAGCCCTAGTGTCAGCCATTCTTCAAGGAGTTCTGTTCTTTTTATTGGAGAGTCATAGTGGAAACCAAGATCTGGGCTCTAGATACTGTTTCTAGATCCTCTCAGGTGACAAAGTGAGGAAGTGTATGTGTGCAGACTAGCCTATTCATACCCTGCCCCTACCTATAAATATTTCTGTATGTATGCATCTGTATCTCTATTGACCTAATGTTAGTTCTTAACTGATGGTGGAGACATGATTTTAGCTTCTGGAAAAATTATGCTAAAAGTCTAGAAGTCTTAAAAAAAAAATAGAGCAATCTGTTTCCTTCCCTAAAATTCTGTTTTGCTTCTACAACCATGACATATCTTCTGGAGGTCTTTTCTAGCTCCAAGATTCTGAGACTCTCCACGTTGTAGTTTGGAAGCCAGCTGATTGGTTGAATTCTCTGAGCACTGGATGGGCATTCCATGGTGCTGGGGCTCCCTGGTCAAGGAGGGGTCAGACTTGTGGGCACCATGAGCTAGGATGTTTGCCCCAGTGGCACGTGAACACAGTTGGTGGAGGTGGCTTTGGGGAAGTCAGGTCACTTACCCAGCACGTGGACTTTTTGCAAGCATCTGGGAATTCTAACCTGTGTTCTTGGAAAACTTCTGTCCAAATTCTAGGAAGAAGAACGCCTAAATAAATTAAGAATTGAAAGCCAAGGCTCCCCTGAAAGTAAGTTGCCCCCGCTGCTGTGGTAGTTAGAGTTAGCCAGCAACAGAGATGGGGGTGTGGAGGGGTGTGATGCAGCAGGAGAGCTACGAATGACGTGTTGGAGGTGCTGAGGGCTTACTCTGCACACCCACATCAGAAGCCTTCATTTTTTCTAGTGTTTCCCTTCTCTCTGGACCCTGACATCATCTGAGGGCACCAAAGCTGGTCTAGCAGAAGGGAAGAGCCTTAGTCCCCTGGACTGGCCCAGTGTCAGTGGTAGCAGGCCCTGCCTAGACACATGGAAACAGCACGTAGGCCCAAGGCTACATTTCCTCCAGCTTGGTCTTTTTCTCCCAGATGAGTGTGGTTCTCAACCTCAGAAACTCTGTTTCTGTTTCTCTCTGTCTAACCGCTGAGAAGCGAGAAGCCCTGTAAGTGTATTGTCTTCTGGGCGATAGCGATGAGATGCAGCAGCTCTCCGTTCCTTTCCTGCTGGGTGGAAGCTCTGTAGCGGGCCCTTGAGGGGTGAGCCAGTGAACTTGGCAGGGCACGGGCTCTCTAAGAGTATCCGTTCTGGGGTGAGGACTGTGAAAGACTATATAAAATGCCTGCGGAAAAGCAAAATAAAACCAAGGTTTCTCGTGAGTCCATATATTTGCAAGTTTTAGGGGCCCTTATGTGGCATACCGGAAGGAAGGAAGGGGAAAGGTTTAGAGTGGCTGTTGTCGAACTATGTCCCATGGCTCCCAGGGATGCTTTGGAGGGACAGGCCAAGCAAGCGTGTCCACTTCAACCCAGAGAAGTTCTGCTTCTGTGTTTTATATGTTAGGTTCTGAATAAAGTTCGTTTTGAAAAGGAGGTTTCATTGCTTTAGAAAAAGATTGAATAACCACTAATGGAGAGGAATATTCCTTTAGAAGAACAAAGACGGGGTGAAGTTTAGTGGAGGCAAAGAATTAAGATTTGAGATTAAAATCAATTTTGAGCTTGAAAATTATTTGAAATTTAATTTTGGAGGGGGTTTTAAAGGGATAAACTTCTAGTGTAAAAATTCTTATGTATGGATTTTTAGGATGTTAGATCTAAGGCTTTTATGGTTTTATCTCAATTCATGAAGTTTCCTGATGAAATAAGCTCTTGAGGATGGCAAAGTCTAATACATTTTTGTAGGTTTTTAAAAAATTATTTGTTTATTTGATAGAGCATGAACAGGAGGAGGGGCAGAGGGAGAAGCAGGCTCCCCGCCAAGCAGGGAGCCTGATGTGGGGCTTGATCCGAGGACCCTGGGATCATGACCTGAGCCGAAGGCAGCCGCTTAACCAACTGAGCCACCTAGGTGTCCCTACATTTTTGTAGTTTTGAAGAAAACATTTTAGTTAAATGTTGCAAAAAGGCTGACTCTTTTGGCTCCTTAGAACTAGGTTGCTTTTGATTGACCACCTGATTTTTTTTTTTTTTTTTAAGATTTTATTTATTTATTCGGCAGACAGAGATCACAAGTAGGCAGAGAGGCAGGCGGTGGAGGGGGAAGCAGGCTCCGGGGCTCGATCCTAGGACACTGGGATCATGACCCGAGTTGAAGGCAGAGGCTTAACCCACTGAGCCACTCAGGCGCGCCTGACCACCCTATTTAGCGTGATTATTTGAGCACCTGCCAAGGCTTACATGCAGAATGTCTGTTGCCTAGGAATAAATATGGAGCAGCAAGATCCGAGCTCCATAGCTCTTCTCTTGAGAATTATCCTTTCCTTTGCCCCACTAGTTTGACTCAGCCCTGACTCTAAGCTTCTTACTCCTTCTTTAACTCTGTTAATTGGCTGTGTCTTCCCAAGCCTCAGGCTACAGACGAAATTAACAGTCCTTATCCTCCTGCCTCTCAGGCTGTACTTTTCCTTCTTTGGTTATGTCCTCATTCTACCCATCTTCCAAAGCACAGGGCAGGTGCTGTGCAGATTTGCCTGCTTCCCACATTCCCAGCCGAATGCAATTTTCTCACCTTGAGGGTTTCACAAGACACCACCTATTACTCTCTCCTTTGTGTTACGGCTTTCAGATTGAGGGCGACGTCAATTCTTGACGTCAATTCTCAACATCTTCGGATCCCACTAGAGCCCCTCAGGACCTCACAGCTTCTGGGTGTTTAGTTGATCCTTGTTGGATGCATATATGATCAACTATCAAAATTCTTTTTTTGTTACGATTTTATTTCTTTGAGCTAGTTTGACCTACATGACCTTAAAAAATTGTGGGAACGAAGGAACTGTAGATGATATGAAAATGACAAGAGCAGGAGCAGGGTTTAGCTTTATCTCCCTTCTTTAATGCCTCATACAATGATCAGTCACTCCCTGGCAGAAGTAATTTTTCTCCTTGGATTTATAATATCTGTACGCTTAGCCCTTCAAGGCCGTGAGGGGAAAGACTGCTAAAGACATACCTCGGAGTGCAGTGTCCATAACTTTACCTTACCCCTTAACCTTTTCTCTTTGGGCCTAGGAGCCTAGGCTGGTGCACATCTGGGCCAGATGTCTGGGAGCTCAGGGCACCCAGTGGGGGAGAGGGGTGGAGTCAACCAGGTCTGTCCCCGCACCTGTCTGTTGCAGCTCAGCTTGTAATAGTTTCCTGTCTTGCTTTGCTTTTCAGCTCTTACAAGCTTGAAGAAAGGATACCTGTTCATGTACAATCTCGTGCAGTTCTTGGGATTCTCCTGGATCTTTGTCAACATGACTGTGCGGTTCTTTATTTTGGGAAAAGGCAAGCACAAAATTTCAACACTAGTTTTCTTGCTTTCGATTATTTATTTATTTATTTATTTGACACAGAGAGAGAGCACGAGCAGGGGGAAGTGACAGGCAGAGGGAGAGGGAGAAACGGACTCCGCACTGAGCAGGGAGCCGGATGTAGGGCTCGATCCCAGGACCCTGGGGTCATGACCTGAGCCAAAAGCAGACACTTAACCGACTGAGCTACCCAGGCGCCCCAGCACTGATTTTCTTTTGTCAGTAGTTTAGTCCATTATCCACTAAAGGTGTCAGCAGTACCCTGCCTTTGGTATTAATGATAACCCCCCACCTTTGTGTAGCACTCAGGCCTTTCATTGTACTTCTGTGTCTCTGAGTTCCCTTGGCCTTGTGAAACAAGCAGGCTGGAGATTGTGTCCATTTAACAGGGGAGGAAACGGGCTTAGAAATGCTCCACATTCACACAGCTGGCCAGAGGCACATCTTGGGCTAGTGTTCCTTTCTCTGCTCACTACATGGTAGCTCATTCATAACCAAACAAACTTACGTGGTATTTTCAGTGCCAGAGTTAATGCAAGTCCAAAAGGGGTCTTGCTCTTTGGGAGCCTAAGTAGATTCTCAAATGGCCTATTCTAAAACTGAATGAAAAGACTATCATAAAGATATTCGTTCTTTTTTTTTTTAAAGATTTTATTTATTTATTTGACAGAGATCACAAGTAGGCAGAGAGGCAGGCAGAGAGAGAGAGGGGAAGCAGGCTTCCTGCTGAGCAGAGAGCCCGATGCGGGGCTCAATCCCGGAACCCTGAGATCATGACCTGAGCCAAAGGCAGAGGCTTAACCCACTGAGCCACTCAGGCGCCCCAAGATACTCGTTCTTGATACATTAATTTGTGTGTATGTTTTTTGAATTGTATATTTAACAGAATTCTGACATAAAGTAAATGACAATGGAAAAATTTTGAGAATGTGATCTAAAGTATTTTGAAGTTGTATTATAAACAATAAATCGGTAATAAAATTTGTGAGAAGAAAGGGTAATGAGGGAGCACTTTGTCTGGTATGAAAGAATGATAATTAAAATAATATAGGATTAGTATAAGAAGAGAGTATCAATAGAGCAGATTAGGTGGTCCAGAAATAGCTTTTACATTATATATATGTATCTCACAATTATATATGTGAAATAAAAGGAATCATGAGTCAATGGAAAGGGATATATCCAATACTTTTTTATTGGATGGGAATTCTAATAATGTTTCCAGGGAAAATAGGTTAGGTTTGGGTGCATGAAGGAGGCAAGGATTCTCTTAGACTCTTTTCCTCACACCGTGTACAAAAATAAATTCCCCCCAAAAGATTTAAGAGTCCTATATCAAAAATTTAAAACATGACAAGATACAAATAAATGTTTAAAAAATCTCATTTGGAATGTTAGGACCTTCTTTCTTTCTTTCTTTCTTTTTTTTTTTTTAAAGATTTTATTTATTTGACAGACAGAGATCACAAGCAGGCAGAGAAGCAGGCAGAGAGAGGAGGAAGCAGGCTCCCTGCAGAGCAGAGAGCCCAATGCGGGGCTCGATCCCAGGACCCTGAGATCATGACCTGAGCCGAAGGCAGAGGCTTTAACCCACTGAGCCACCTAGGCGCCCCAAAAAAGATAATGAATTTAAGAGGACATATGCTAAAGTAGACACACCAGTGGCTACTGGAAAGGGTATGAGCACAGCTCTTTTGTTAAATCACTTGGCAAAGCTCATCAAGACACCTGACTGTTCATATCCTTGAACCTGGTTATTTCACTTCTGGAAGCGTGTTCTAAAGAAATCACCAAAACTACAAAAAAAGCTTTTTCAGAACGTATACATTATGGCATTGTTTAGATTAGTGACAAGTTAGAAGCTGCCTAGATGCCCATCAATGAGGATTTACTTTAGAATATTCATTCACTGGAATGTTGTGAAGTAGATATAAAATATTTAGAGAGTTTATAGTAACATGGAGAAATACGACAGGCTACAAAAGTAAACTATAAATTCGTTCTTCCAGTTACATCACATTATATAAAATGGGGAAAGTACTGAACCAATACATGCAAAAAGATTGGAAGGAATGCACCGTCTGAAAATGGTTTGGATGTGGACAGTTTAAAAATTTGTCCCGGGGCGCCTGGGTGGCTCAGTGGGTTAAGCCTCTGCCTTCAGCTCAGGTCATGATCTCAGGGTCCTGGGATCGAGCCCCACATTGGGCTCTCTGCTCAGCAGGGAGCCTCCTCTCTCTCTGTCTACCTCTCTGCCTACTTGTGATCTCTGTCAATTAAATAAATAAAATCTTAAAAAAATAAAATAAAAATTTGTCCCTATTTTGTAGAAGAAATAGGAAAAATATCAGTATAATGGAAAATAGAAGCTCTGTTTACAAAAAGGGAAAAAAAAATTTTTTTTTTTTTTAGCCTTAATTTTCCCATCTGAGGGGTTTATAGTGGGTGAATTGTCATTAGCTCTAGAGTCATTTCAAAGAAGTGCATGTTGTCTTTCCAGCCTTCTTAAGATCTTAGAATTCTGCAAAGCACAGCAGCAGGCTAGTGAAGACTTCACAAATGCCTTCTGTCTTCGAGTCTCATGTGACCAAAGGCCTATAAATGAGTTACTTGAAAAAAGGAGGCAAGTCTCAGACCTGTGGTTTTTCTTACCGTGGATTGATCAGAAGTCCTATGGAATGAATAGGGACATGCAAACATCCAGTCATCTAATTTAACATCATTAGATTGACTCTCTTGTTCCTGTGCAAGCCTGCAGGCCATTAGGTGATCTAGTCCAAAAGCTCCTAAGTTATCTGGGTCATGTGTTTAAGCTGCTTGGATTTGTCATTTCTCTTTTGGCTCTCAGCCCTTTACCAGCCACCTTCTAGAATGGAGCTGCTGGTTTAATTTTTCCCTTATCAGGCGTCAGAGACGTGGTAAGAACCTGGCACATGGCACCCAGTTTGCCCTTTGCAGTTTTCTCCTTTTGAATGAAGGGTATTGGTAAATGGCAAATTTTAAAAAAAATATTTTATTTATTTGAGAGAGAGTACAAATAGGGGGAGCAGCAGATGGAGAGGGAGAAGCAGACTGAGCGCAGAGAGCTGAAGGCAGAGGCTTAACTGACTGAGCCACCCAGGTGCCCCTAAGCTGATGTTTAAACTGTACTCTTTTGAGCCTCGTACAAATGCCATCTTTGGTGGTCACTGGCCTAACTGTGCCAGATCCTTGGAGGCTCTCCTTGTGTCTAATAGGCAAGGACTCAGGAATCCTAAACCTAGTGCACTGTGTAGGCCCAAGAATTGTCAATAGTACCGTGGTTGAGAAACATGGCAAAGAAGCATGTAGGAAGGCAGGATGTCAGGTACGGATCAGTATGAAAAGTAAAGGATTTTATATTATGGTCTGCTCAGAACTGATACGACATTTGCTGATGTTCTATAAGCAATAACTATCATTTTAAATTACTACATAATAATCCATGAAGTGGATTTATTATAGTTTATTCAAATTTTCCATACACTTGGGCAATTTAGACTGTTTCTACTTTAATGTACTTAGGAAGAATGTTTCAGAGAGCAAAGTTGTTCCTAAGAAACTTTTTTTTTGTTTTGTTTTAGATTTTTTAGTTAGGATAGATTCTTAGAATAAGAATTATTAGGATGAAACATGTAAATGCAAATATGGTTTTTGAAAGTTTTACTCAGTACTTTTGCACCTCTGCATTTATTTATGGCTGTATGATTTTGAGATTTTAAAAAGCTAGATGGCATTCAATGTATGTCCTGTAGTTTAAATTAAATAATGGATCTGACATCTCACCGTGCCTGATACATAGATTTTTCAGCTTATAATAGCTTTTTTCTTGCATTTTATTATTAGTATTAGTATTTTTTAAAGATTTTATCTATTTAACAGAGAACAAGGGAGAGAGCGCATAAGCAGGGGGAGTGGGAGAGGAACAAGCAGGCTTTCTGCTGAGCAGGGAGCCTGGTGCAGGCCTCCATCCCAGGACCCTGAGATCATGGCCTGAGCTGAAAGCAGAACTTAACCAACTGAGCCACTCAGGCGCCCCTTTTCTTGCCTTTTAAAATGAGAAGGACATACATAACCAGTAGAGTTTACTATTCATGACCTCACAGGTTTGTTCCCCTCCAGCTTAGTTTGGATAGTAAATTTGAATCTGAGTGGCTATTTATTATACTTTTCCTTAAATTCCTTTCATGCAAGTAGCTATCTAGTTTGAGGAATAATCCTGTTGGAATTCGCCTCCTGATTTACCCTTACTGTGTATTTGTCCCGTAGAGTCCTTCTATGACACATTCCACACCTTGGCCGACATGATGTATTTCTGCCAGATGCTGTCAGCTGTGGAAATGATCAATGCAGTGATTGGTGTCACTAAGTCACCAGTGATGTCTTCTCTTATCCAGGTACTGAACAATTGACCTCAGATTTCAGTATTTAGTAGGTATGGCACACTTTGGTGAGAAGTTACAATGAGTAAAAATCTCTTTTCACGGGAAGAGCATTATTTTATCTGAAAGAAGAGGAAAACTTTTAAGCCCAAGGATATTTTCCAGAGTAGACTTTTGCCGTTTCAGGTCTGGTTTGTTTATAATATCTTCATGAAATCACAAAGTTATAAAAGGTTTTAAAACTAGGGAAACTTGATTCTCAAGCAGGAGCAGAAAAACTTACCCACAGTCTTCTCGGGTAGTGGTGTGCTTGGTTTCCTCCCAACTTGGGTAGGTGAAGGCAGTGCAATCCTCGGAGCTCTTTTCACTTTGGACTTTCTTCCATATATGAAGGGGACTCTTTTGACTGTGTGGGGATCTCCCCTCCCCTTGATATGTCTATGTTGTTTCCTAATGTTTGGAAGATTGTTATCAGGAATGGGGCATCAGAGTCTTAACTTCCTTGCCCTATTAACTGTGTAATTATATACTATTAAATACAGCCGCCCACTGCTGACTCCGGAGGCAACAGGTGATTTCTGGTTAGTCTCTTCTGGAGTCCTGTTTCTGCAGTTCTACCCTTTCCTGGTATACCGGCCCTGGCATGCTGATAGTATCAGTTGCATGGTAAAGGGTTTTAATCCAATAGCCTTGTTACTCCTGGGTTTTCTGTTCTTGGAGAGAAGCCGCTTTTGTTCGGTCTATAAAATAAGAGGATAGTGAGGGACCCACTGATGTGGAATAATACTTTTTCTATGTCAAGGACTAGTGCAGATAAGACGAGGCTGGAATTTCTAGGTTACGATGGAAGGGAGGGGTTCAGTACCCTCCCATAGCACCGCTCCAAGGAGTGCCGTTCATGGAGAATGCAGTGTGAGCACAGCCTCTGGGAGCTGGGCACGCGCCAACTCGGCTGCAGCTCGGAAGCAGAACGCGAGCAGAATGCGGAGTAGAAACAAGTCACAGATTACTATGTTGTATTTCAGAAAGTTTAAAAACAGGCAAAGTGAAACAGTGTACTATTTAGAAATACGTACATAAGCAGGAAACCTATAAAGAGAAGCAGTGGAATGGTTAACCCAAGGTAGTAGTTACTTATGGGCGCTGCCACACTGGTAATGTTCTGGTTCTTCACCTGGCTTATGCAGACACAAGTGTGCATTTGGCAGTACTCTTTACACTGTGTTTGAGTGTGTGTGTGCGCTTTTGAAAATCAACTATTCGTGATGATCTGTTTACACACATATACACAGTCTATTCAGAAAGACTGCTTGCGGTACTTTTTGTTCCAAAACTGGAACAGAGGCTTACACTAGCTGAGCTCAGGCTTTTTTTTTTTTCCCCTTAAGATTTTATTTTTTAATTTTTTAATCTCTATCCCTGGTGTGGGGCTTGAACTCATGACCCTGAGATCAAGAGTCATATACTCCAGTGACTGAGCCAGCCAGGTGCCCTTCAGTCTTTTTCTCTTTACTATGAATTTAGTGGGGCTAAGTTTCAGGTAACACATTTATACAGTTCTTGTAGAATATATTTTTAAACTTTTTCCTCTCTTTTGGGTTTTTTAATAGCTATGTGGAAGAAATTTCATTTTGTTTATCATCTTTGGCACCATGGAAGAAATGCAAAACAAAGCTGTGGTTTTCTTTGTGTTTTATTCATGGAGCGCAGTTGAAATTTTCAGGTGGGTAGAAATGCCAGCATGGTGGTTTGAATGTTTCTCCTTTCTCTGGGGCAGCTCTCTTCTGGAGGGAGTTTTATTCAGGGTCTCATTTGGTTTGAGATTAGGATTCCATGTGTGGAGAGCTCTGGCTGCATCTTTATGCTCTGCAAAGGTGAGGCACGTTTTTTTAAAGCAATCCTTGGATCATAGTACCATCCTGGGTACTGGGGAGCAGAGGGGGTTGAGAGGTGCAGAGAGCTGGAAGACCCAGCGTACCCTTCAGGATCCTGCTGTCTTGTCGGAAAGAGGACTCATCCACATGGAAAAATTTTGAAAGGGGAAGAAACATGGGATTGAAGGGGTAGTCAGGCTGGAACTAGTGAATACCAACCTTCTAGAAGGAAAGATAGAAAAAAATCTTGACTACGGGATTACTGAAGTTTGAGTCAACCTCTTATCTGATTCTGCTATTCTCAGTTCAATAGAAGAAATATTAAAAAAAGATCCAATTAAAGTAGAGGTACTCTTCGCCTGAAGACCATACATATGCCATTTCTTTTTTGGTCAGGTGGAGTAGGGGTTTTGCAAAATGACTCCTCAGCTCTAGGTTTGGGGATATTTTGGTAAAGTTAAGTTGAAAGAGAGAAGAGGCAGTAGCAGCCCTAGACTGTGTCTTGAGGTAATTTTTTAAGTTAACACATAATGTATTATTTCCTTCAGGGGTACAGGTCTGTGGTTCATCAGTCTTACACAATTCACAGCACTCACCATAGCACATACCCTCTCCACTGTCCATCACCCAGCCACCCCATTCCTCCCACCCACCCCCCAGCAACCCTCAGTTTGTTTCCTGAGATTAAGAATCTTATGAGTTTGTCTCCCTGATTTCGTCTTGTTCCTAGATTGTGTCTTAACTGTGTCTGAATTCCGTAGTATCCCTTATACCCTCTAATCTAATACAAAGGTAAAAGAGATTTTAAGTACTTAATATTAACTCTGGGAAGAAAGATTTCTTTTTTTTTTCTTTTTTTTTTTGTTGCCGCTTTTTAAATAGAATGTGTCCAATTCTAGATGAGGGGTCTTTTGTATAATTTTGATTTTTTTTTTCTTTTTTGAGAGGGAGCAAGCGAGCAGGGGAAGGGCAGAGGGAGAGAGAGAATCTTAAGCAGGCTTCATGCCCAGCATGGAGCCCAATGTGGGGCTTGATCCCATGACCCTGAGATCAGGACCTGAGCTGAAATGAAGAGTCAGACACTTAACCGAGTCACGCAGGCCCCTGTTTACTTTGATAACAATCATTTATCCAGAGATAAATTGTCAAGGTGTCTGTCATCCTCACCTACTTAGAACATAGATCAGATCTAGTAATAAAGGCAAAGAGCTTTTGAGCATTCATTCCATATGCTGAACTATTCCAAAGAGGGTTCTTATAGGACGTAAACAGTCTACCGTCAGAGAGTTCACATCCATTAAAATTGGGGGAAGAGTGTGATGGGAGTTTGTGGGTAGATAACCCAGGATTAGAATTCTGTTCTGAAGAAGCCACGTGTGGCCACTATTCTTCTTGAATGACGTTCTAGGGTTGCACTCAGGACCTGAAGTGCTTTTCACATCCGAATTTCTTATTTTCAATAGGTACCCCTTCTACATGCTTTCCTGCATTGACATGGATTGGAAGGTGCTCACGTGGCTTCGTTACACTGTGTGGATTCCCTTGTATCCTCTGGGATGTTTGGCAGAAGGTACTTTCAAGAACCCTAGGTTTTATAAGCTTAATTCCAAAGGATAGCTGATAGGCCAAAGCTTTCTTCCTTCCTCTGCCAGCCTTAGTCTGACATACCAGGTGTTAAGACTTTTTAAGAATTTCTTTCTAGTGGCTTCCTTCCATGATACTCCTGGTACCCAGACTATTCCAGGGAAGTAGCTTGTTTTTATAAGGTTTGGAAGCTGGGCACTCATCTATCGCATGCTTCTTATTTATATGGTGTTTAGAATTTTCCAAAGCAGGTTCCTATCAGTGACTTCATTTTATTCTTATAGACACCTAATGAGTGAGTCAGGTAGGGGTTTTTCTCTCCACTTTATTGAATAGAAAACCAAAGCTCAGTGCTGTCAAAAGTAGTGTTTTTTATTCATCTCGTCAGCTTAGAGGCTCATCGCTTAGGAAAACTAGGGGGAGAAATGGAATAGGCATGAGCCAGCCCCTCTGAACTATCGGGAAGGAAGCATTTTTGGCACACTCAGAACTGACACTGTGGAGGGTAGAAGCTTTTCTCACTAGAGGGCACTGTATTTTATTTGCTTCTGACAGGTTCGTGTTTCTCCTTTCAGCTGTCTCAGTGATCCAGTCCATTCCAGTATTCAACGAAACAGGAAGATTCAGTTTCACATTGCCATATCCAGTGAAAATCAAAGTTAGATTTTCCTTTTTTCTTCAGATTTATCTTATCTTATTATTTTTAGGTAAGTACTGGCTCTGTAAGACTTTTTCCGGTCACTTCTTAGAGCGCAAAGTTAAATGATACAAAGTTTTTGAAGCCTTTATTAGGATTTTTATTTCCACAAGAGGAACACAGAGTTAGAGAAACATAATTTTTTACAACAGAGGATACATATACAAATGCTATATGTATTTCTTCTGAATCACCAGTGACTGAGTGATCTTGGTTGTGCTCTTGGTCACTGGGAATTCACCCTATTTCATGTTTAAAACAATGTAAGAAGCTTTTCTTTCTTTCTTTTTTTTTTTTTTTAGAAGCAGCTCTTTTCAAGTAGAATAAGAAAAAAGAAAGGTGGAATAAGAAGTACATTTTAATTTTACTAGTTTGTGACATATTCCTTATCCAGAGTTTACAGAGGTGATAATACCACTGACAGCAAAGAAGGAAGGAGGTAGTCAAGGTCTCTGAGCAGCCAAGAAAGGTCATAAAGCTTCAAACAATAGGAAGGTACCCGCCCCCCCGGCCCCACTCCTCATGTAAAAACAGCTTATATATTAGTTTACTTTTTTTTTTTTTAAAGATTTTATTTATTTGACAGACAGAGATCACAAGTAGGCAGAGAGGCAGGCAGAGAGAGAGGAGGAAGCAGGCTCCCTGCTGAGCAGAGAGCCAGATGCGGGGCTCGATCCCAGGACCCTGAAATCATGACCTGAGCTGAAGGCAGAGGCTTTAACCCACTGAGCCACCCAGGCGCCCCTTAATTTACTTTTATATAAAATCAGTTGCCTTAATTCATAAAAACTAAGAACTAAAAGAAGTAAACCTAATTATTCCAAGTGTGAGAGATTTAAAAGCTTCCTAATCATAAGGACTGTTTACTTTAGATAAAGTTCCAATGTGTTTTTTTTTTGTTTTTTTTGTTTTTTTTTTAAAGATTTTGTCAGGGAGGGAGCACAAGCAGGGGAAGTGTCAGGCAGAGGGAGACTCAGGCTCCCCACTGAGCAGAGAGCCCGATGTGGGGCTCAATTCTAGGACCCTGAGATCATGACCTGTGCCAAAAGCAGATGCTTAACCAAGTGAGCCACCCAGGTGCCCTAGTTCTAATGCATTTTAATATAATTTACATATTCTCTTGTTTTAGTTTACAAAAATCTTAAGGTGGCCCTAACTAAGTATGGCTGTGTGGCCTTCTAGCAACAAGATATGACAACAGATAGTCTATTAATTATCTATTGCTGTGTAACCAATTACCTCAAAACTTAGTAGCTTAAGACAACAAATGTTTATTATCTCAAGTAGCTTCTGAGGGTCAGAAGGCAGCCTAACTGGGTGGCTCTGAGTCCCTCCTGAGGTTTCAGTCCGGCTGTCAGTCTGGTGGGGGGTGCCGTTTCTGCACTTGACGAGGGCTAGAGGATCTATCTGCTCCAAGCTCACTCATGTAACTGAACAGGAAGCTTCAGTTTCTTGCCATGGTATTTCTCCATGTGGCTGCTCAGGACACAGCTTCCCCCAAGGTAAATGGTTTGAGAGCCAGAAGCCACACTTTTTTTTGCCTTCAAAAAAATGGATCTACAGGGGTGCCTGGGTGGCTCAGTTAGTTCAGTATCTGTCTTCAGCTCAGGTCATAGGCCCAGGGATCCTGGAATCAAGTCCCATATCAGACTTCTTGCTCAGCGGAAAGCCTGCTTCTCCCTCGCCTGACACCACCCCGCCCCCGCTTGTGCTGAAAAAATCTTTGAAAAAAGCATCTATTTTTTATAGAAATATGACATAACATTGTAAAAATTTAAGGTATATACCATGTTGATGATTCACTTATATACTGTAATATGTGTAATATGGTTACCACTGGTAGACAGGACTCGTACCTGTATCATGTCTGCACTGCTTTTTGCCACCTGTAATCTCAGAGTTGACATACCACCACTTTTGCTGTATTCTGTTGGTTACACAGACCAACCTATTATAGTATGGGAGGGAATACACAAGAGTATGAGATACCAAGAGGTAGGATCATTGGGGACCATCTGGGAGGCTAGCTACCCCAGTGAGAGGAAGACCACAAAAAGTAAATACAAGAAGCTAGAAAGCTCGGTTCATTTAGCATTGGGGGACAAGAGCCCTGCACCCTTAGGAACTCCTCAGGGAACCAGCACATGGCAGAAACAAATATTATACATTATGGGTATAGATGATTTGCCAAAAGTTATTTTTTGGTCAAAGGTTAACTTTTATTCAGTTTCTCCTTTTCTATTTCAGAAAGGGTATAATTTATTTCAGAAAGATTTCTAAGCAAAATATGTGAAAATGTTTGGAAGTATGCTTGAAGGGAGTATGCTTCAGTTTGGAAAATGGACTCATTAAGAGAGTTCTTTACTTCTATTACTGGATAAATCTGGTGTTACTGCAGCCAGGCTCCATGAGGTGTGCATACTGAATGTGTTGAGAGAGGACTAAGTATTGGAAAGACCCTTAAAATATCTTACCCGAAAAACTAGGGTAGAAGTATTTAATGTGCATTAACTCTACCAGCTTTGCTTTGTGTTATGTTCTCGTATACTCTAATTTACAAGGTTTTATACTCCTGTCTAGTTTTCCCACAATGTAGTTGTTCTTATTCTTTAGAAATAAATCTTAAATTTATGTAATTTAGAAGCAGTACTACACCCAGTTACGTTTGCATATAGATTAGAGTGCTTTTGTAAACATACATTCTCCCATATTAAGCCTGTAAAATTGGTGTTTTTAACCTTGTACAATGAGGAAACTGAGTGAGGCTAAGCCACAGAACTAGTTAGTGGTCAAGCAGGATTGGAGGATTTTTCTGACACTGAAATTCTGCATTTTCTAATTTACTTCCCAGAAAAGTGTTTCATACCTTTTAGACTATTGCTTAATGCATGTTATTGTATAGCCTTGAATTAAAAATTATGGGTTGTTTTTATACTTGATTTATGGATTTCATTTTATGTAAATCTTACCTTGAAAGAATGAAGGAAAACTGAACTCTAATTAAAGAAATGTTTAGGGGTGAAGTTTATGGATTCCTGCAACTTAGTGAAATACATCAAAAATCAGATGGGAATGAGCAGGTGACAAAGTGAATATAAGAAAAAGTTTAAGTTTAGATCTAAGTATTGGTTCACTGAACAATATTTTACTTTTTATATGTTTGAAAATTCATATTAGAATATGGGAGAAAATAGAACAGTAAACCCACTGGGAAAAAAGAGTGGTCTCTAATGCACTGATGAGAACTTGGCCAGACTTGTATTTCCCCGAGCACCCTGCATTAAGCACCGTGCCGTGGGATAGGACAAGCAGCCATCTAGAAATTGTCCCTGTCCCAAGAGCTTCTGGTTACAAACAGAGACAGATTCCATTTTCTCATTGGCTTTGTTCTTTTTCAGGGTTGTACATAAATTTCCGTCACCTTTATAAACAGCGCAGGCGGCGTTATGGGCAAAAAAAGAAAAAGGTCCATTAAAAAGATCTTGATGACTTCTTGCCGGTTTGAGCCTAATCTATAATTCTTACAGTTTTACCTTCTTGTACTGATGTAAAAGTTTTTTTAAAGTTAAGTGATTAAATTCTCAGTGAGGCTGTATTCCCTTCCCCCAGTAACATTCCTGAATTTACCGTATTATCTTAGTGTAGTACTTGCATGACATGGATTCCCGATATCTGAGGACAGGTTTGTTCTTGTATATTCCATTAATGACAGCAAGAGACAGCCCTACCCCCATGCACTCCTTGTCCAGTCGCTTTCACACGTGCCAGTGGTCCTGCTTCAGTGCCCTAACCCTGCCAGATACTGGCCATTCTTACAGCCGGCCTTTGTGCATTTCAGCTGTTGCTTGGAGGGTTTAAAAAAAAAAAAAAAAAAAAAGGCACTGTTCAGGCAGGTCCTTATACATTCTGTCCCTGAGGGGTGGCACTGATAAAACATTTCTGAGTCTGAGTGGGGCTAGAGAACACATTACTTCTGAGCATCTTTTGGCTTCTACCACCACCTGTCATGACAGTGCTTACCTGTGTGCACATCGAGGAGGCACAGAATGATCTGGGAGAAACCAGGCAGAACCTTGGAACACCATGATCACTTATTTCATTCCTAGCTAAATCAGAATGATCTTCAACACTAAAGAAAAATGAAACGTTAGTTTAGAAAACGGTGAGATTATAAGTGTTCCAAACCCAAATGGCTACAGGTGTCAGAAGGGTCAAACCGTTAGTGAGACAGTTGCTGGCAGGGCGGCCTGTGGCAAACAGGAAGCAGAAGAAATGCGCAGGCAGACCAGTCCTAGCCTGTGCACGTACATAAAACGGCTCTCTTCCTTCTTCTGTGCTGGCCAAGTCCATTTCCTTGTAAACCTGTCAGAATGGCTGGTGGAACTGACCTCAGAAACGCCTGCCTTTGTTCTCTTGTTGTTTAACTGGTCAGCTCTTGGAGAGGAAAAACAGTGGGAACTCTGGCTAGAGAATCTTGAAAAAGCTTCCTGGCTGGAAACCCACCCACAGAGGAACTGAGAAAAATGGAGACATTGTAAAGCTTGGCCATTGTCAAAAATATCATTGTTACCTCTAAAACATTCCAGGTTCACCAAGTAAAATATGTGTTAGAAGTAATGCTTGTATAAAAGAATTTAAGAACATGGTAGCTCTTTCTGTTCTGCCATTCCTATTGTTCTTGGGTGAGAGGGGACTCCATAAGTTACACTGTTTCTCTGAGCCAGATATGGAAACTTGGTTTGACCTAAAGACATCAGATGAGCATAGGCTGGCTGATTTTTTTTTTTTTTAATTCATTGCACTGAAGGGTATTTTGCATGTCTAACTTCTGTCAACACTTATTTGTGTTAACTTCTGTTCTTTCACCTGACTTTGTTTATTTGGACAGACCAGCTTTGCAGTATATGCTGCATCTTTGTGGCAGAATCCTATATTCTTAGTGATTGTTATAAACTCCTTTCTTGCTATCTGAGAAAGCAAAACATTGTGTATTTCTATTAAACATTTACAGTCAAAATCCTAACAAATTGTGCTTAAAGATCATTTAGTCTGATGGGTTTTCAGGTTGCTAATGATAAAGTCCTTTGTTCAGGCAAAATATTATACTGCACTGCATGGTGAAATGTTAAATTCAGCGTGTGAAAATGGCTGCTTGGAGTGAAGCCTGCAGGAGGGTTAACCTCTGGAGTCCACAGAGCAATCTGAAAAGCACGGATGGCAGAAAGCTTGGAGAAGTTACCTGACTTGCCTAAGGTCCTGAAGCTAGTGAATGAATTGATACCGTACCAATGAGAGAACAGTCAGATCCACTGGGGTGGAACCTGGCTGAGGCAGAGACCTAACCAGTGTCAGAAATAAGAAGTCCATATGGAACCCAAGAACTCTCAGGACTTATGAAATCTGTGCCACTTAGGAAGTTGAAATTACATCCAGGTGATAGGACAGACCAAAAGACACCCATTAGTTTCCCATTGAATCCATTTTCTAGAAAATCAAGTATTTTATTTTCATTAAAAAAAAAAACAAAAAACCAAAACTTGAAGAAGTAGGAATCATTTTATACATTTATAGCTGCTGTTTAAGTCTATATCTCAAGACCTACTACACTAAAGGGTCACCATCAAGTTTTTGCCCAAGTTCTAAGGACAGCTCTGAGACTTAATGGTGTTGGACTCACATTTAGCAAATCCCAGACAGTCTGGGCTGGGCTGCTCGTTCCAAGGACAGAAGCTGGAAAATGTCCTTACGGTTGGGAGAGGAGAGGAGGTACTTTTAGGAAGTCCGAGAACCCCCACTGATTAGGAGGAAGTGGGGAGAGCTCTGTATTCATCAGTCCTTTAAGTTACTCAGGAGGTGTGCCCATTGTGGGAGCAACAATGGTTTTTTGGGGCTTAAAGACTCAGCTCCAGAAAACCAAGGTCAAAGCCCAAGCAGCACAGCCTTTAGAACCCTCCTCAGATTCTAGGAGAGTCACTGAAACCAGCAAGTGGTGCTTCTGAGGCAGCCTCAGGGAAGTCTTGGGGGAAGGGGGAGCTCTTGCAGAGGTGAACAAAATGGAAAGTTTTTACCCTAAATCCTTTTCACCTGTCATGAAAGAAAGCAGGAAGGCTCCCAAAGTCAGTTTCACATTCTCTCAGTGCTGCTCCCGGAGAAGTCTGTGTGCAAAGGCGTGATGTTGTGCTCGTAGCCGGCATACTCAGAGGTGCCGGTGCTGGCTAGCTTGAGCTGCTGGGCAGCGTGGGTCAGCTGGAAGGCGGCGTCTGGGTGCGCCGTGTCGGGCAGCAGTGTGCACTCCCTTTCTAGCATGTCAGCCACCCCTTTGAGCAGGTCCAGGAAACCAAATGCCAGGGCAGCCTTTCGTAAACGGTTTAGCTCCTGAAACAAGATAAACAAAAAAACCCCACCAGTGTTCCTGAAATGTACTTTTCTTCTCACATACTTTCTAAGTGGTCCACTTAGAATACATTTTTCTTGATTCCTGAACTTGTGAGCATTTTTACAGGAAAACAAATGCTTGTGCAGAGATGCCAGTAACAAGAGACTGTGAGGACATGCCAAGAGGGTTCCTCTTGGTGATCAGGCTGGCCAACTGAAACAGGCGGTCATCACCACAGTGGGTGAGCCCTTACACCTAACATGGTGAGACACTTCCCACACATCATTTCATTCACTCCTGTCAGGAGGATGACTTTTCCCGTTACTCAGGCATGGTGGAGGCTAGCCCCAAACCTGAGGACTCTGAACCCTCTGCTGCCTCTTCTCTAGCTGGGCTTCAGACCGAACAACAGTGAACATGGATGGAGGAGGCTCTGGAGGATTCAAAAAGTCTGACCTGAAAGACTGCCACCAAAAGAAGGGTTGGGTAGTGGATGGAAGCAGAGAAATACAAAGAGCCCCCATCAACCACTTAGCAGTGCTATCTAGGCCACTTGTGTAGCCTCTCCAAGGCTCAGTGGTCTCATCTGTAGAGTGAAAAGGGGGACCTCTTCCTTGCCTGCTGCGGGGGCTCACAAAGTTGCCCAGCAGAGGCCCTTCCACATCTGATATGAGAGACTCTGTAATGCCAGAAAAGAGAAGTGGGCTTCCTGACCACCTCTCTACTATCATCTGTTAACAAGGGGGAAAGTTCAGAAGAAGGCCAAAGTACAAGTGTGCCTTCTTGAATAGACAGCTGACAACTGTAGGGGAAGGGACTATAGCCAACGGGGGTCATCAAGGGCCTGTGTTAACTATGGGCTTCCTGGGGAGGGAGAGCATGACTGGCTGAGCAGCTCTCTTAACTCTGATTAAGGTTGCTCTTGCCTGAGTTCACTAGCTTGCCACATAATTAGGTTTGAAGACAACAGTGACATAAAGGTAATGAGATAACACCCAGACAAAGTAGCCCCGTCTGTTCTCCGGAAGAGATGCTAGCCTGGGGTAGGCTATGTGCACCAAAAAATATTAGTAGCTGGGCTACAAATGACAACACAGCATGCCTCACACTGCCACTTAATTTAATTTCGGCAAACACCAGATGGAAAGGCAAGAAACAAGGTGTTTACTTAAATGAACCCCAAACTCTACCCACTGGTTATAAATTTATTCCCTCCACCAATAGCTCTGGATTAGCTAGCGCAGGATTCTGGAGGGCCATCCTTTTGCAATTCATATAAGTATAATTTTAGTAGTCATTCCTGGAAGCAGCTTCTCTGGTAGAGTAAGAATGTTCTGGGAGATATCATCCCAGGAAATCACCCTGGCTGTCCAGGGTTAGACTGGATACTCATATGAAAGTGGTAAGGAGAGTTCAGGGCTTTGACTCAGATTCTTTTGACTCCTTTCCTCAGCCATTCACAGCAGCATCAAGACAGAGGAGCCCTTGTGCAGAGAATCGGGCCACTTAAACACTTCCAATTCCTGGATTTTTAGGGTAGCAGTGGACCTATCATGTGTATTGACTTTACAATGAAAACACTGAGGCACAAGCCAAACATTTCTAATGCCTGTCCATGTTCACTCTGTTACCCCATACTCTAACTACCGTGAACCATTTGTTTTTGGTACACATCCCAGGGCCCCCCTCTCCCACTGTAATTCTGACAGTCTCACCTTATAGAATGTCTGTGTTTTTTCAGGTAGTTTCCTTGCATTTCTTAAAATCTTCTGTACATCTGTCTGTCAAGGGTAAAAAGATTTCAGCATTAGGGTTCTGTGGTAAAAGAGGAAAGAATACAAAAGGATGGCTCTAGATGTTTAGAGAAAATAAATTGGGAACAGAGGTGCAGTGTCAAGATGATTCCTCTGAGTCAACGTCACTGTTCTTTACATTAGTAAAGCACCTCCCTCCTTCAAAATTTTGATGATAATCCCTTAGTGACAGAAATTAACTTGTCTCACAAAAATACACCCAATAAACCTATACACCTATGGCCAGCTGCTTTCTGGCCAGGGTGCAAAGACCATTCAATGGGGGAAGGAACGGTCTCTCGGACAAATGGTGCCAGGACAGCTAGCTATCCACATGCAAAGAACAAAACTGGATTCTTACTTCACACCATATAAAACAAACAAAAAACTCAAAATGGTTCAGAGACCTAACTGTAAGAGCTAAAACTACAAAACTCTTAGAAGAAAACATGGGCATACATCTTCATGACCTTGGATTGGTCAGATTTCTTAGTTATGACAACAGTATAGCAACAAAATAAAAAAAAATTGACAAATGTTCTTAGCAGTATTATTCACAATAGCCAAAAGGTAGAAACAATCCAAATGTTCATCAACTGAATGATATCCAAAGGAATGAAGTACTGATCTATGTTACAACATGGCCAAATGCTGAAAACATTATGCTAAGTGAAGGAAGCCAAACACAAAAAGTCACATGTTACACGCTGCTATTTATATGAAATATCTAGAATAGGATAAATCCAGAGTTCAAAAGCAGATTAGTGGTGGCCAAGGACTCGGGGAAGTCAGGAATGTAGAATGACTTGTTTAATGGGTACAGGGTTTCCTCTTGGGGTGAGGAAAATGTTCTAGAACTACACAGTGATGATGGTTGTATAACATTATGATTGTACTAAATGCCATTGAATTTAAAATGGCTGAAATGGTGACTTTGATGTTGTGTGTTTTTCACAATAAAAAAAATACATCCAGAACAAAACAAAATTTAAAAAGTCATTTGAGAAAAATTCAGCTTTCCTTCTGACAGGGAAGTACTGGGGTCAGGGATGGCAGGAGACAACCTGATTTTCCAACAAAACCCCTCCCCCCACAGCTATGACAGGAAAGCTGCAAAGAAGAAACTGTGCCATCAACAGAAGCTATTTCCCTTGTCAGGTGGCCTAAGTAAGTCAGTAAGTCAGTGGAGGGAGAAATATCACTGAGCTTGCCTGAAAGCAGCATACCTCAAGAATAGTGTAATCTTAGTTTTCCATAAAAGTGTTGTGGAATTAAGGTGTACTGCCATTGCTTCGGTTTTACTGTGGGGACAGAAAAATAACCCCATGAAGATTTTTATATCCTTCTCAAAAAACTGTTGTCAAAGATAAAATCCATTCTGTCAATGCCTCACCATGTCAAAAATTTTACACTGAAATTCAATGCCAGGAAAGTATGTCTAGAACTGACATGTTTCCTTCTGTCAGACAAGAAAGCTTATATATAACCCTACATGTTGCTCTTCTGACCTTGGTAGCAGAAAGCTCAGAGCCAAATTGCTCAAATATAATCATTTCGCCTTGAGTTCCCGGTGCAACTGTCTCCCCTCTTCCTCTAGGTTTTGTACTGCTCTAAATTTTGTAAGATGTGATTTTGCTGCATACGTGTTTTACTGTAGGCCACCTCAAATCCTTTTTGGAAATAATGACAAACATTAGAAGTAAGTGAATTACTAAGTATCAAAGGAAAGGAAAATCAAATCAGATGTCTGATTGCCTGCCAGAATCCCTCCCCTTGTCCCCAGTGGAAAGCAACTTGAAGGGTAATGTTACCTGCAGGCCACTGGGTTTGATCCAGACGGTCACATTCTGAGCATAACTGCGTTTGTTTTTGGGCTGCAGGGGAAATGGGCTCTTATTGTCATCCTCTCCATAAGGGTTTTCTTTAGCATCTTAAAAGGAAAACACATTCTTGAAATGACATCCGGCAAAACATGATTATAATCAATTACATTTCCAATTAGGCTAGATGCTCTGGCTCTCTGAATCATTCAATCTTCATCCTGTTACTTCCCTAATTAAGAAAATCCATTCACTTCCCTCAGGTTAGGGAACCTGTTCCCAAACAATGCCACTGATGTAGGAGACTAAACAATCAACTGAGGCCCAAGTGGGTAAAAACACAAAAACAAACCAGCTTAATGTTTTTAAAGAGACAGCCTTCACTTATTTGCTTTATCAATTGAGATCAGAGAGAATAAAACTAATACATGCAACCATTCTAAGTACATATTTAAAGAATATATAAACACACATAATACAATTCTTTATAGCACTGGCCCAGTGCTCTCCATGAGAATTTTCTACAATGATCGAATGTAGCCACTGGCCCATGCAGCTACTAAACACTGACTTGTGGCTAGAGTGACTGAGGAACTGAATTTTAAATTTTACTTATTTCAATTTAAATGGCCTCAGGTATCTAGTGTCTACTGGACTGGACATCATAGGTCTAAGCACTGAGAAAATTCCAGAGCAAAATTATAGGTAGCCACATTAAGGAAAAGGGCAAGAGAAGAAATACTTTTTGGTGAAACATACTCTATGTAGTCATGGCTTATTAGTTATTGCTTTCAAAGATTTAAAGCCCGGTTGGTTTTTTAGCCATGTGAATAAATAAGGGTTTCTGTTTTTCTACCTGCTTCCCAAGCCAATGAAACTTTGCCACAAACTCACAAGCCCACTTATATCTACTGGCTCCTTTTATCCTGATTACTACCACCTTCTGGGGTAGACAGAGCTGGGATCATTTCCCCACCAAGTTCAGGGAGCTTATATCCCTTGCCCAAATGTTCATATTTCCAACTGGAATGAACCCAGTTTCTCTGAGCCAGAAGCTCTCTAACCTCAATTTGGTAATTTAAATATTTTATACTTGCCCCACACTGTGTGTCAGTACCCCCCATCCGACCCCTCCAAAATATTGGCCCAGCTTTCCAGGCATATTTCCACAAATACCTGCATATATATATAAGACCTTTTGGCCAGGCCAGGATCCCAGTAGTCTTTTTCCATGTAGCACATTTATTTCTAACTTTCCTGCCACTACTTTGGTTATTTCCCCTGACTGGAGTGCTTCCCTTCCCTCATCCATTTATTCCCTTACTCACTTGCTATACTAAGTCCCCACTATGTAGCAAGCACTCTGTTAGGAAGTGTGGCTGGAGAGGATTTTTTTCTAGACTCAAGGAACTTACAGAATAAAGAATATTTATTAAGTTCCAAACATGTTACATATATACCTTCTTTCCTTACAGCAACCTTTGGGAGGGCGGATATTATTGGTCCCATGAAAGATGAGGGAACTGAGGCTCAAAGAGGTTGGATCTTCACAGGCTTCAGTTACTCAGTTGGGCCTGCTTGCAAAGGCAACACTTTTTCTACCACTTAATCTCACTGTTCCTCACAAATCCAAACTTACTTATATTCCAGGTCCATATCTTATCCCACCTTCTCCACGAAGTTGTCCCAAGTGTTCCTGGCACACAGCACTTTCTCTAGACCCTTTTCTACTGTAGCACTCAGTATTAGTATCAAACATTGCAATATCTAACCACAGTCTATCCTGTATGGTCTCTAATTGTTTGAAGCCTATATGTGGTGACTGGTTTGACAGACAAAAAATACTGCATCTATGAAAAAAGAACAGGGAACTCTTAGACATAAGAAATATGGCAGCAGGGGCGCCTGGGTGGCTCAGTGGTTTAAGGCCTCTGCTTTCGGCTCAGGTCATGATCCCAGGGTCCTGGGATCGAGCCCCACATCGGGCTCTCTGCTCCGCGGAGAGCCTGCTTCTTCCTCTCTCTCCCTGCCTGCCTCTCTTGCCTACTTATAATCTCTGTCAAATAAATAAATAAAATCTTAAAAAAAAAAAAAAAGAAATGTGGCAGAAATTAAAAAAAAAAACTAAACAGCTGCAAGATAAAGCTGAAGGTACCTTAAAGAAATTAGAAAACAATGGAAAAATGGGTGGAAGATAAGAAAATTATACAAAAATCATCAACAGATGTTCTAGAAAAGGGAGAAGAGAGGATACAGAGAGGGGGAAATCAAACACATGATTCATGTCCTCAGGACTAAAGAACAGACTTGCCAGACAGAAGGGCCCACTGAATGCCCAGCACAATGAATGAAGAAACCAAGTAAGGACATGGTTCTGAAAACCCAGAACACAAGGGACACAAAGAAGTGCCTCCAGGAGTGCAGAGGAAACAGAGATCTGGGTCAAAGCCCTGACAGCATTGCACTAGACTCTCAGGAGCAACATAGGAAACCAGAAAAGAAAAACGGAGCTATGCATCAAAACTCTAAGGTAAAGTCATTCCCAACCAGCACTCAATATCCAACAGAATCAAAAACTGAGTGTAAGGGATGAAACACAGACATTTCCAAAGATGCAAGATTTCAAACGTCTACTTCCCATTGTAGCCTTTTCTCAGGAGGAGTCACGAAACAGGGGAGCCACAGGAGAGACGGGCAGGGAAGGCTGACAGCTATCCAGCAGGCACAGAGAACAAATAGTCCACTTATGAAACAAGCGGAAGGGAAAGGACTCTAAGGGGAAAAAAAAGAAAACAGACAAAAATACCTGAAGAATGTATTTTACTTAGGAATTAGCAGTAAGAACACAGAAAAAAGCAAAGAAAAGCAAGGTAAAGCAAGTAGAGGGGAAGGCCATGAGATAGCCCAAAGGGAGGGCTGGCTGTCCCCATCTGCTGCTTGCCGCCCCCACAGCCTGCCTGCCCAGCTCTTTCCGAGTCTCAGAGGAACCTTAGTGTCTTTCCAACACAGCCTTCCTTTTAAAGGAAGTTAGAAGACAGCTGACCTTTGAACAACATGGGTGTGAAGTGTACAGGTCCACTTATACACAGAATTTTTCCTAAAAATACAAGTACTGTAAATCTATTTTCTCTTCCTCAGGGTTTTTTAAAGAACAGTTTCTTTTCTCTAGCTTTCTTTATTGTAAGGATGCAGTATATAATACATATATATATACACACACAAATACATACACATACATGTATATATAAATATATGTATATATACACAAACATACAAAGTATATATTCATCAACTGTTTATGTTATTGGTAAGGCTTCTGGTCAACAGTAGGCTCTAACTAGTGAAGTTTGGGGTAGTTAAAAGTCATAACCCCCACATTATTCAAGGATCAACTGCACATTTATCTTGCCTGCTACGAAAAAGAAAAAAGTACCTTTAAAAAAATTGGTGCAGAGAACAAAGAGCTGCAAAACAAAATGTAACTCAGTGTACCACACGGCTTAGTCATTTAGTCATAAATAACATTCACATCATCTAACAAGGACAGAATACTGCTTCACCCCAAAAGAACACTATAATCACACTGGAAGGACAGAGGAAGGGAAAAATGTCCCTCTTGGGTGGGTGGGTGGGGACGGTGGCGGTAAGAGAGCTAAGCAGTCAACCTTTTTAAAAAGTCAAAATGACATTTAAAAGGAAAAAAAAGTTATGTAATATATACTTACATTATTTAGAAATGTAATACCAAGAAAAACAAACCAAACCCAAACCTTCTTACAATTAGAAGTTGTAAGTAGTTGTTTCTAGGAACAGAATGAGAAATAGGAGGGATAGATATAAACAACCGTACTGTTTTGCTTGCCTTGTTTTAACTAAAAATAAACAAAAACAAGTTCTTTGACATTGGCTGTGGAAACATTTTTCTAAGTATGTCTCCTCAGGCAAGGGAAATGCAAGCAAAATAAAGCTATTGGGAATACACCAAAATAAAAAGCTTTCTACACAGCGAAGAAAACCATCAACACAACAAAAAGGCAACCTACTGAATGGAAAAAGATATCTGTAATTGAGTATATCCAGTAAGGGGTTAATAACTAAAATATATCAAGAACTTATACAATTCAATACCAGAAGAACAAATAATACAATTAAAAAATAGGCAGAGGAGCTGAACAGACATATCCAAAGAAGACATACAAACGGCCAACAGATAATGAAAAGATGTTCAACATCAGTGATCATCAGGGAAATACAAATCAAAACCAGGATGAGATACCACCTTATACCTGTCAGAATGGCAAAAATTAAAAAAAAAAAAAACACAAAAAATAGGGGCATCTGGGTGGCTCAGCTGGTTAAGCATCCGACTCTCGGTTTCAGCTCAGGTCACATCATGGGTCATGGGATCGAGCCCTGGATTGGGCTCTCCACTCCGAGAGGAGTCTCCTTTAAAGATTCTCTCCCTCTGCCCCTATCTCTACATGTACACTCTATCTCTGAAACAAATAAATAAATCTTAAAAAAAAAACCAAAACCCCACAAAAAATAACAAGTGTTGGCCAGGATGTGGAAAAAAAGAAACCCTCGTGCCATGCTGGTGACAATACAAATGAGTGCGGTTGCTGTGGAAAACAGTGTGGAGGTTCCTCAAAAAATCAAAAACAGAACTACCATGGTTCATTAATTCCACTACTGAGTATTTACCCAAAGAAAATGAAAACACAAATTCAAAAAGATATATGTACCCCTATGTTTACTGTAGCATTATTTACAATAGCCAAGATATGAAAGCAACTTCTACGTGTCTATAGATAGATGGATAAAGAATATGTGGAACACACACACACACACACACACACGAGTATTATTCAGCCACAAAAAAGAAGGAAATCTTGCCATTCGTAACAATATGGATGGATCTAGAAAGCATAATGCTAAGTGAAATAAATCAGAGAAAGACAAATAAGACATGATTTCACTCATATGTATAATTTCAGAAACAAAACAAATAGAGAGACAAATTAAAAAAAAAAACCCAGACCTTAGGGCACCTGGGTGGCTCAGTTGATTAAGCGGCTGCCTTTAGCTCAGGTCAAGATTCCAGAGTGCTGGGATCAAGCCCCACATCACGACCCTGGCTTGGCAGGGAGCTTGCTTCTCCCTGTCCCTCTGCCTATCTGCCTGCCTGCGGCTCCCCGCTTGTGCTCTCTCTCTCATTCTCTGTGTCAAATAAATAAACAATTAAAAAACAAACAAACAAAAAACCCAGACCTTAAACAGAACAAACTGGTGGTTGCCAGATGGGAGGTGTGTGGGGGAAGGATGAAATGAAGGGGATCAGAGTACACTTATCATGATAAGCACTGAGTAATGCACAGAACTGTTGAATCATTATACCGTACACCTGAAACTAACACTATATGCTAATTATATTTAAAAATTTTTTTAAATATCTGGAAAAGTAGGTAAAAACAATGGGTAGAATTTTTCTTGTTGTGCTCTCACTGAGAGGCTAGACCTTTCACATTCCTAGCTTTACTCAGAGATTTCAGTTCTTTGGTTTGGAAACAAAGTTGTATCTCTTCTCTTGTGTGAACTTTAAAACCCCAGACCCTGCATCCTAGCTCAAGAGCTGGCCAACTGCCTGGTTTTTGAGTTAAAAATGGTTTTTGCATTACATAGTTGGGGGGAAATAAAACTATTTCATGACACATGAAAATTATGTAAATTCAAATTCTGTTGTCCATAAGATTATTTTATTGGAATAGGCCATTCCTATTCATTTATGTATTGTGCTACAACAGCAAAGTTTAGTAGTTAGGACAGAGATCATATGGCCTGCAAAGTCTAGCATATTTACTATCTGGCCCTTTACTGAAGCCTTACTGCCTAGCATCTAGGGTCAATAGTCAATCAAAATCTTTTCTAGGCTTCAGTGGCTAAGGTATCCTTCAGGCCTGACATAAGTGCACATTGTTTAAGACAGGGTAAGCAGGCTATGTATTATACATGTGTATGAGACACTACTTTCTTCTTCAGTCTCTTTATTCTCTTGGCTTCCATGACATCACTTTCTTCCCCTTTTCCTTCTACTTATTCCTTCTCATTTTCCTTTATTAGAGCCCTTTCCACTGACCCCATAGTTAGCCTTTTCTAGGGGTTTGGTTCTTGGCTCTCTTTTTGCCTTAGTTACATATTTTCCTGAGGCAAGGGCTTCTTAAAAGTGTGGTTATGGATCACCTGGATTGTAATCATTTGGATAATACTAAAACTGCAAGTTTTTGGGGGCTGGAATCCACACCAAATGAATTAGAATCTCTTTAAGTGGGGCCCAGGAAACAATTTTTAAACAAGTTCTTCTGGGTTTTGTTTGTTTTTGTTTAGTTTTGTACACAAAAACTCAAATGTGTGAACCACTGCCCTAAGCAATTGTCCTCATTCTCACCATTTTAACTATGCTTGTAACTAAAAATTATATATTCAACTCTGTTCTCTTTCAGGAACTCTTACACAAATTGTCTCTAGCCTCCTCTACCTAAATCTCACAGGCAAAAACTCAACATGCACAAAAGATATCTTCCCACATACACTCTTCCTCCTCTGCTCCCTGTTTCAACCGACAGCATCACCTTTCACCCTGCAGCCCAAGTAAGAAACCTGGGATCATTTTCAACCCCTCCATTTCCTTTTTTTTTTTTTTTTAAGATTTTATTTATTTATCTAACAGAGAGAGAGAGAGATCACAAGTAGGCAGAGAGACAGGCAGAGAGAGAGGGCGAAGCAGGCTCCCCGCTGAGCAGAGAGCCCGATGCGGGGCTCGATCCCAAGACCACTGGGATCATGACCTGAGCTGAAGGCAGAGGCTTAACCCACTGAGCCACCCAGGTGCCCCGCCCCTCCATTTCCTTTATTCTCATATCCAAACACTGTTGATTCTGCCTCCTGAGTATCTTTTGCATGGATCCCTATCCTCCCTGTTCCCAGCCACTGCCCCTGTTCTGGCTCTCATCCTTACATCTCCAGGACTGTCATAGCAGACTTGTAACTGCTGGATGCTCTTACCTTTCCAAATCCACACACCACAGAATTATCTATCTTTCTTTTTTGAAGATTTTATTTATTTGAGAGAGCGAGAAAGAGAGAGATAGAGAGCGCGCATGTGTGCCTGAGCAGGGCAGGGGGAAAGGGAGAGAAAATCTCAAGCAGAGTCCCCACTGAGCACAGACCCCAATGTGGGGCTTGATCTCACAAGCCTGAGGTCATGACCTGAGCTGAAACCAAAACAAAGTCAGATGCTTAACTGACCGAGCCACCCAGACATCCCCAGAATTATCTTTCTAAATGCAAATTTATTAGCTCTCACTTGAATTTCAGCCATACTACACATCTCTGGGGAGCACCAGTACCCAGAAAACAAAGTCTCCTAACTGGTATCTCTGTTCTCATATGCATCTCCTTCAGTGGCTTCCCAGTATCTGCAGGATAGTCTAGGCTCTTCACATTTCAGAGGAGGTATGCCCTATTCTAGCCACTGCCAACTTCTAACCCACCACCGGGCCCTCCCTCATGCTTTGTGTTCTAGCTTTGCTTTTCTATAGGTGATCCCTTTGTCCAGAATGCCTCTTCTTCCTTCATTAGCTCAGCAAATCTTTTACTTCAAACCTCAGTTTGGGTGTCCCTCCTCTGTGGAGATTTTCCAGAGTCCTCTATGCAGAGCTGATCATCCAGGCCAACTCTGATCTCGTACCAGTCTGTGTTTATTATTCTACTTTCCACTAGACTTTTACCCCCTACAAGTTCAGTAGATGTTCCTGAAATTGAAATGGGCCCAAATGAGTCCAGAATGACTCTATAGTTGGAGCGTGAGTACCTAGGAGTATGTAGGCCTCAATCAGGAGCGGGAAAATCAGAAAAAGAAACAGTTTAGGAGAGAAGGGTTAAGAGACGATGGTTTCTCTAACAAACATGCTGAGCTGCTTGGTACTATGGCAGAATATCCAGGTGGATAGGTCTAACTAGGAATTGGAAATATGATATGCACGTTTCAGGGAGAGATCAAGTAGGACCAGAGTTATACATCTAGGGGAGTCTGAAGCTATAATGGCTGATGGAATAATCAAGAGAGAATAATAATCCAAGAGAAGAAGGCAAAGGAAAACATCCTAAAAATCAGGAGGCAAGAGGAAGACAAGACAACAAGATAAAGCAAAGCTGCCAAAGAAACAAGTATCAGAAGAATGCAATATTAGGAAAGCTAAGGGAAAACATTTTCAAGAATGAAGAGGATTAAATTATCTACAAATGACTGGGGTTGCTGAGTTGAAAACAGTATACTGAAGAAAAAAATGTTTACGGACAGTAGCTTTTCACTCTAAGCAGTCAGAGCACTTACATTTACTTAAAGCAACCTAAATGTCAGTTTCCCTTGACGTAAAGTTAAAAGTTCAAACATCACACTCTGCTGGGGTTCTCCATGCACATATCCACATTAGAGACCACAGCACATGCGTAAGTGAGATCACACAGCTCTCTGACTGCAGTCAGAGCCATTCAGAATAGCAGAGGGAAAACAAAGTCAAGGTAAGTAAAATCTGATCTGGGCTATACCTGAAATAGGACCCAACTGTGCCATTTTCCCTAGCCATGGGAGAGGTTCTGGGCCAGGCTCAAAGAGAGACATCATGAGGTTTGATTTCTTCTTGCTGTCAGCTTGGGAGTAGAGCATTCCATGCCATTCAGGACTAGATGGAGAGAAGATGGAAGATCAGAAGAATGTCAAGCCTGGGACTATGAAATTATATAAGTCTAGCCAGTGTTTTTCTCTCAAAAAGACATGGGTCTTCAGCTTTGAAATTAGGCTCATTTTTACTAAAGCCAAATCCTAAAACTGAAAATACATACTGCTGCCCTCTGATATTGCCATTCCTCTGGGAAATGTATTATTATTCAATTAGATAGATACAGAAATCAAAAGCAATCTTAGGAAAGAAAAAAATCACAAGGGCAGCAAATAGCTACAGAGGTGGGGAGGACAAAGAGTTGCAACCCATGTTTCAGCTGCCTCCCTGAGTCATTCACGGCAGCACCAATACAGAGCAGCATTTCTAACAAAGGGCACAAAGCCATCACCCAGCTCTGTTTCTGCTTCTCAAAAGGCCCTAGGGGACTCTCATATTCAGAGCTAATCAGTATAAAAAGCTTGGGTACCAAGAAATACAGCAAACTAATACCTAATAAGAACTGCATTCTTCTTTTTGAATCAGATAATTTTAACTCAAGTAGAAATGGAGCTTCACCCGAGTACTCCTAACCTCTTCATCTTCTATACCAGTCAACCCCAGGTGATGGCCAGAAGATGATCAGTCACCTCTTCTTTCCTAACAATAGGTATTATAGAAAGGGAAGCAGATGGTTTTGCAAATTTCAAGACTGTAGCAAATATAAAAGCTAGAGAGGTGTTCCCCACAGGGAAGGGTTACAGCACAGTGGTTATGAATATGGGGTATGGAGTCAGAATGCAAGGGTAAGGACCCTGGCTCTTTGGTTTATAAGCTGTGTGACCTTGAGCAAGTTCCCTGACCTCCCTAAGCCTCAGTTTCTCATCTATACAATAGGGAAAACACTGACACCCCCTGTATAGTGTTGTTGTGAGGGGTTACATAAAATTAATATATATAAAGTGACTGGAGGAGCGCCTGGCACATGGCAAAATGTTCAATCAATATTCTTGGTATCGTTTTTTAGTCCTACCTCCTCATCTTATAGCTGAGGAGCCTGTGAATATTGCTTAAGATCCCAGAGCAAGTAGCAGAACTGTTATAACTGAATCCAGATTTCCCAGATAGGAAAGAGGAAAACTATAGGATATAATATAAAAGGATGTAATATAAGAAGATATAATATAAAAGGATATAATATGAAAGCATTATAATTAAAAGGCTCACTCTGTACTTATTCTAGGGGATAACTAAAAGAGCAGTTTAGGAGGTGATGGTAGGTGGGAAAAGTATGGCAGGGGGAAGGAAAAGGTGATAAGGAAAAATCTGGGAAATATTTCACTCTGTAAATTGATTCTCCCTCATTCAACCAAAGGTAAACAAAGTTCCTTACCCTAACTGAACTATTGCCACCATTCCTTCTACTTTCAGGCTGCCATGGAGCAGGACACAGAAGTTGGGTATTTTGCCCGCAATTTGATTGGCTGAATTTTCATCTTCGTTGTCATCAGTTATGCCAGTACCCACCTCATCACCTTCTGTGAAAAGATCAGAATAAGATTAGCTGGTTGTTTCTAGCCTTGGAAGGAGGGTATTCAGTTATAAAGAAATATTGTAACAAGTAAGAAAAACTCCTATTCTCGTTTTCCTATGTCCATATAAAAATCAGTTTTCACATATTATATGAATTCCATTTAAATGAAACATCCAGAGTAGGTAAACCTATAGAAACAGAAAAACATTTAGTGGTTACCTGGGGCTGAGGGAGATGGGAAGCTAGGGGTTGACAGCTAAAGGGTTTCTTTTCTGGTGGTGAAATTAAAATCGCAGAAATGGTCTTCTAGTATTATTAGGAAACATTCCATTTTAAAAAATCAAATCCAGTAACTGTTCCTTTCCCCCAATTCTGCAAAATGGGCTATCCTACTATCAACTACATACATTTAAGAATAACTTTAGATCATAAGATGCTTCATCTGTATCACTGGAATAGGAAGAGAACTCACCTTTGTTAAGTGCTATTGGTAGGACCAGATGTCTGGACAGAACTGGGGGACTTGAAATATCAGCTATATCAATAAACCCCACTATTTCCAAATCTGAAAAGAATGAATCAACACTGAATTAATGGATAGGGAAATACATTATTTTCTATGTACTAGGTTTCACAAATACAGCATTTAGGTGAGGAATTCAGAAGTGACTAGGAAGGTTATTAGAAGTTTCTCTGGATGACTCATAATTTGCAATTTAAACAGCTCAAGATACAAGAATAACTGCCTTTCATTTAATGATTTAAGTTGTAAGACAAACCAGTTAGACTTTATTTTTATGAGGCTAGGACCCCAGCCAAGGCAAAAGCTTAAACATCCAATCCCTGTTTAGTCAGGGATGTTCAGGTCAGCAGGGGGCGTCACAGTCAAGCACTTCCACCATTCCATTCTTGCAGGAGGAGCAAACGTCCTTGGGCTATAAAGCTATTATTAAAAACATTTCTGGGAGAAAGAGATACATTCACTAGAAGCCCAAGGTAGCAGTCTAAATATGACAATGATTTCTTTGCTTTACAGAAGCTGTATTAACCCAGAGTACTTGCTGGAAACCTAACAGGTAAAAAATAAAAGTTTTATCCCAAAGTACTTTTTAAAAGTTTATTTTCTGATTATATAAATAGTAGAAAAACTTGGAAAACACTAAAAATTGTAAAGAAGAAAAATAAGGTCAGTCATTATTCACTATCAAAAGAAACATTTTATTGAATTGCTTTTCAGTCTTTCTTCCAGGCACAGACACACTCATTCTCAAAATGATTTTTTTTTTCCAAAATGATTTTTTAAAAAAATATTTATTCATTTGAGAGAGAGAGAGAGAGAGAGAGAGAGCGAGCGTGCGCAAAAGCAGAGTGAGTGGCAGGCTGAAGGAGAGAGAAAAGCAGGTTCCTCGATGAGCGGGTAACCCGACATGGGGCTTGATCCCAGGACCCTGGGATCAGACCTGAGCGAAAGGTAGATGCTTAACTGACTGAGCCCCTCTCAAAGCAATTTTTAAAAAAATCGGGGTCATGGTGAGTACACTATACTTCTACTGTGTCACTATACTTCTACTTCTCTGGAGATTTGCTGCCATTACCTTCTTTAGCTGAATAACAAATGAGTCAGCATAAGCAGTTACGTATTTTTCCTTTGAGTAGCAAAAGGTCTGCATTTCAAAGTGGTGTAAGCTATGACAAAGATCTTGGACTTAAAGTTTATATGGACAAGAAGAGATCTATTCAAAGTTACCCATCAAAAAAGGATGGGAAGGAAGTAGAATATAGACGATCTGAAGGCAACAAAACATTTGGCACAGCTTAACACACTGCAGTAGTCCATGAAAGAGATGGATGTCTGACTTCCAGACAGCCAGAGGCTAAAGGCACAAAAAATAAAAAGCCTTTGCATGCCCTTTACTCTCTGACTCCTTCAAATCTGCACACCCATGAGTGAAATGAATATTTACTGTGCACTTAATTCTATTATAACTGGTTGATGGGACATTTACCTGGTGAACACCTACTAAGCATCAGATGCTATGCTAGGCACTGAAGGTGCAACGATGAAACAGTGATGGCTGAATGTGTACCCACCACTTAAGGGGTCCACCCACCAACTGGAGACAACTCTCCTCTCCACTCTTCCTCATGACTTCTGACTCACTCTGCCAATCTTAGCTAAGCACACCCCAGGATGAACCAGGGAAAAGCAGTAGCATGTCTCCTTTTAGTGAAAATACAAGCAGCAGGGCTCAAGGGGTATGGTGTACCAGAGTGGAGACCTTAGAGACACCATGACTCATCTAGAGATTCCACTCACCTAGCCAGTCAGTATGAGAGGAAGTGACTTGTCCAGGATCACACAGGAAGAATCACACAGCCAAATCTAGAAGCTAGCTCTTCAAAGATGATCTTAATTATGATGCTAATCAATCTTAGTATCTCTATTAAGAATTACTTCAGGGATTTCATGGCTAGTGAATCTAGTCATGATTTCCAACTCTAGTAATTTGTAGCTATAGTTATGTAGGATTGGAGATCACCATGAAATACCACAAGACTGCCACCATCTTGGCAATGCCTCCTTTCATTCAAAATGTATACACTGGTGATGACAACAGCACCCTAGTGTCAGAATTTACATTTCTTTTCAACCCTCCTAGATAGAGAAGATTCGAGAAGTTACAAGAAAATAAAGATAACAAAAGAACTAAGAAGAAAGTTAAAAACAAACAAACAAAAAAACACATCACCTGTGTTGATGACTTTAGGGATGGGATCGATTTCCTCATCTACAACAAAGGGCTCTGGTCTGGGGAAGACCTGCACATCAGCAGTGAGGTGGCCACACTTGAGAACAGCGTGGAAAGGTGTATACGCCAGATCTATCAGTTTTCTAGAATATGATGGTTAATTGTTATAAGAAGAGTATTTATATGATACATATCATTTATTTCAAGTAATGTTTTCAAGATATTAAGTTTGTTTTTCCCTTCAAATCAACTCTAAAACTATGATCTGACCATTTGTGAAAAAGAACAAAATCTGCCATTTTTGGTGAAGAAATTACAATTCTGAAAAGCCCAAAAGCAAGTTAATCTTTTGAAACTGCAGAGTCACTGTAAGGAATTCAGTATCTATAGGCATTATTGATTTAGTCCCGCTTAACTTAAAAGGGAGTGAACTTTTAAAAATCACTACTACCAATCATTTTGCCTGATAATTGTGCAACTCGGGGAAAATGAAATGACAATAATTAGAAATAGTGAAACAGATGTTATAGCTGAATATCAAATTATAATAATAGATTGCAAGAAGGCAAAAAAACCAAGTATATACTCACCCAAACATAGACTGTACATTTTTCAAGCACAGGGGGCCATCGATAGTAAAAATCTGTCCTTCGCCATTGTTTAAATCTATGAGACGTTCAAGGCAATCCAAGGAATCAGTACTCTGAAGCTACAAAGCAAAACAGATGACCATTTTTAAGTGGCATACAATGCCAAATTACTATCAGCACACCAAGGTCACACCCATCACAATAACACAGGCAATAAATAACAGAGATGATTTTTTTTTTTTTTTAACAACCTGAGGGAAAAAATATAACAATTTTGATTCAAGGTTACCAAGAGGAATGCTATATAAAATGATACCAGTAGAGCTATTTTACTCAGTAGTTTTGCAAAGATTCTCAGAAGTGACCACAGTTGGTATTTACATAGTATCTTCTCTCCAAAGTGCTTCTAATAACATCTTTTCGGTGAGAACTATCATTATCTACATTTCACAGATAGAAAAACTGAGGGGAACAAATGTTAAATAACTTTCCCAAATAAATGGGAAAACCAGGAAGTAGAGTTTAATAAAACACACTTCACAGTAATGTTACTTTACCAAAAAAGTTCAAGTACATTTCTGTCAGTGTTTCTGGTGGAATGGACATAAGAATTTCTAAACAAGGAAAATGTCTAATACCAAAAAGAACATTTTAACTCTTATGCATCTGAAGAGTCTTTGTGGGAAGCAGGACAGATAACAACTCCTGCCAGCTATGTTTCCAGAGATGGGCAATACTCTGTCAAAAGCATTTGAGACCTAGAGTCTTCCAAATTTAGTGATTAGCCTCAGCTGAAAGCAATGAAGTTCAATGTTATAGTATATACAATATAAAACTAAAGGAATATACTAAAAATAAAGTCCTACAATGTATCCAATCAAACTAAAAAGAACTCAGTATTACCTCCTCCAAATTTGCCATGCACATGATGTATAACTTAGATGGGAAAGGAAAAGGTAGTGGAAATCTGTTGCTCTCGCCTCGTTGACTATGAGTAGCTAGGGAATGCCGCAGTGACCCTCTACCAATGCCAAGACAGCCATCTGTCACCAGAACAACCTGTTTGTAAAGAATGAGAGGAGGTTTGTACATGAAATAACATATTTATTTAAAGCAGTCTCCTATCTCCCTAATGGCATTTACACTGAAAAACCCACCTCTGCAGGGAGACAAACAACAAGGTGAAAAAATCTTTGTTAAGTGAAAGAGGACACACGGCATTGATTCTCTATATGAAGTTCTAGAACAAGTACAACAAAGCTAAGATAAATCAAATAGAAGCTGTGGGGTGTTGGGGGGATATAGACTAGAAAGGGGAAAGTAAAGAAACTTTGGTGGGTAATGGAAACGTGCTAGATCTTAACTGGAGTGGTGGTTACACATATGTGTGTGCATCTGTCAAAACTCAGTAAACTACGTGTTTAACATCTATGCACTTTCCTGTATTTTATCTAATTAAACCTGAAAAATAGTACCTATTTATAAACACTTAAAATCATAACCAACTCTTACTAAATTGTATTAAAACTAGAACCTGGCACCTAAGGCACTGGACATTAAGAATGACATGTGGTTCTATTTTACATGTGACCCTAGGAAGCACCAGCACAGAAGTCTGACCTTGACACTATTTTCAAAGATGACAAACTCCCTGGTCAATTAAAATGACAACTGCTTTAAAAATATATTTATAGGGGCGTCTGAGTGGCTCAGTTGGTTAAGCCTCTGCCTTCAGCTCAGGTCACGATCCCAGGGTCCTGGGAGCGAGACCCACATCAGGCTCTCTGGTCAGGGGGGAACCTGCTTCTCCCTATGCCTGTGCCCTACCTACTTGTGCTCTCTGTCAAATGAATAAATAAAATCTTTTAAAAAAATGTATTTATAGGGGTGCCTGGGTGGCTTAGTCAGTTAAGTGTCTGACTCTTGATTTCAGCTCAGGTCATCTCAGGGTTGTCAAATTGAGCCCTGTGTCTGGCTCTGTGCTGGGCATAGAGCCTGTTCTTTCTCCCTCTGCTGCTCTCCTGCTCTAAAAAAAATGTATTTATAAAAGCCATTTAACCAGACGTTATAAGCCTTTAAAGTACATTCTTAACCAACTTGTAATCTGAAAAAGCCTTCAAAATATACCAACAATGGACAATAGTTACAAATTATTTTTCTTCCTCACTGCCTCAGTGATCCTATGTGGTGGCAGATTTTCCAAGCATTCACAGGAATTATTTTTGCTCTTCCCACCCTAGCCTTGTAACTTGATAATAATGGGCCATTAAAGCAGTATTAGGTGACAGCACCATGTGAAGTACCAAGACTGGCACTCATTTCTAAAGTTGAAGAATGCTCAATAGCAGTCACCTAGAGAGATGTCATTTTCTGGGAAGATAGTCAATTGACTAGATAAGGCAGTTTTCTCTTATACGAACAACTGCTATATAATGATTTACTTCTGCCCCTACTTTTTTCAGATGCTGTGTGATGAAATTTTTCATGCAATGTCAAAATGAGACAGACTACGCAGATAATGAAGACACAGTCCAGCTGTCTGAAACCCTGGTTAACAAATTTCCACATTAAAACAACTCTATTTGACAGTAACTGATTATAAAAATAATCACTAATAACTTCTATCTCTAGTATGGTATTTTGGACCTGGTTCACTCTAAAACTCATCAAGCAAACCTAAGTGGATCCAGGCCCGGCCTCAGGCCCTCAGGGTATAGGACATCTCAAATTCAGATTCTTCCTTTTGTAAAGGAAGAAAAAATATTAAAAGGCAGAAGGCTGTGTGTTGCATAAGACCTTGTTTGTTACAAATTTTCTTAATTTCTTCTCTAAAATGACTGAAGCATCAGCAAAGTAAACTGCTATCCACTAACTTCTAGTTCAGAAGATATGGACAACAAAATTTCATTTATTCAATATACAATAGATTATTAGGATATTAGATATTCTGTATGCAGATTAACCAAATAATATTTATGAAATGCCAAACATTTTTATTTCTGAAAAGAAAGTGATCAAAAGGCATTTATGGCATTTATTAAAATGATTTCATCTTTTAGTAACAGCTCAGGGTCTTCATTAACCCATGAGCTCATTAAAACAGGTGGTTTTGTAGTAAGAAAAAAACAAACTTAAAAGTCGGGTTTACGGAGATATAATTTACATGCAACAAATTTCTTCCTTCTTAGTATATAGTTCTGGGAGTTCAAACAACTACATTTAGTGAGCAACCATTTCTACAATTAAGACCAGTCCTGGCACTTCCCATTTTCCCTTGTGCTTCATTTGAGTCAATTCCCTACTATTCCTTCACCCCCAGGCAACCACAATCTTATTTTTAGTTAAAAAATAAATACCAGGGGCGCCTAGGTGGCTCAGTGGGTTAAAGCCTCCGCCTTCAGCTCAGGTCATGATCCCAGGGTCCTGGGATCGAGCCCCACATCGGGCTCTCTGCTCAGCAGGGAGCCTGCTTCCTCCTCTCTCTCTCTCTCTCTGCCTGCCTCTCTCTGCCTACTTGTGATCTCTGTCAAATAAATAAATAAAATCTTTAAAAATAAATAAAAAAAAATAAGTAAATAAATATCAGTGATGCCACTGACACTACTGAGGAACCGGTGTTTGACCATATAACAACAACAACAAAATCTTACACTATGGCCCACTGCCTGTTTTTGTAAATAAAGTCATTTATGTACTTTTTATCTGTGGCTGCTTTCATGCTGACACTGGAATTGAGAAGTTGTCACAAACATCAAAAAGCTTGCTGACTCCTGTTGTAGATTACTCTAATTTTCCTTTTAGTGATTTGTTTTCTCCTTTAAAATACACTACCAGGGACGCCTGGGTGGCTCAGGTGGTTAAGTGGCTGCCTTCGGCTCAGGTCATGATCCCAGCGTCCTGGGATCGAGTCCCACATCGGGCTCCTTGCTCAGTGGGGAGCCTGCTTCTCCCTCTGCCTCTGCCTGCCACTCTGTCTGCCTGTGCTCACTCGCTCTCTCTGACAAATAAAATAAAATCTTTAAAAAAATAAAATAAAATACACTACCACTTCTCAAAGCACAAGCATATTTACTTTTGTGCTTTGCTGCAATATATTCACAGATATTGCCGTTTTTACCAACTGAAGGTCTATGGCAGCCCTGCCCTTAGTAAGTTTATCGGTGCCGTTTTTCTAATGGTATTTGCTCACTTCGTGTTTCTGTGTCACATGGTGGTAATTCTTGCAATATTTCAAACTTTTTCACTATTATTATCTTTGTTACAGTGATCTGTGACCACTGATTACGACTTGCTGAAAGTTCAGATGATGGCTAGCATTTTAGCAATAAAGTTTGTTTTTTTTAATCTTTTTAAAAATTTTTATTTATTTGTCAGAGAGAGAGAGAGAGAGCGAGTGAGCGAGAGAGCAAGCACAGGCAGACAGAGTGGCAGGCAGAGGCAGAGGGAGAAGAAGCAGGCTCCGTGCCGAGCAAGGAGCCCGATGTGGGACTCGATCCCAGGACGCTGGGATCATGACCTGAGCCGAAGGCAGCCGCTTAACCAACTGAGCCACCCAGGCGTCCCAGCAATAAAGCATTTTTTAATTAAGGTATAGACATTATGTCTTTTAGACATAATGCTATCGTATACTTAATAGACTACAGTACAGTATAAACAATTTTATACATACTGGGAAACCAGAAACTTCAATTCACTCAACTTTATGCAACGTCAGCTTTATTCTGATAGTCTGAACCAAACATACAGTATCTCCAAGGTACGTTTATACCTGTTTATAGCAAACTTCCAATTCTTTTTATCCTAATACTGTTCTTATTTGATGCTAATGTGGACCTCCTGTGGACTTGACATTCATACTCATCACTTTTAAGCAACTCATTTAAGATGGTCAAACATTTGCTAAATAAATGCTACACCGAGATAATGAAGACTATCATGTACTGATGTTTATAATTCCTATCACTCAAAATTATAATTACCCTTTACAGGGAGTGTTCTGAAACTCTACTGTGAGCCCTTCGTGTTTTTTTTTTAATTTATTTTTTATTTTTTTTAAATTTATTTATTTGTCAGAGAGAGAGGGAGAGAGAGAGAGCGAGCACAGGCAGACAGAGAGGCAGGCAGAGGCAGAGGGAGAAGCAGGCTCCCTGCCGAGCAAGGAGCCCGATGTGGGACTCACACCGGGATCATGACCTGAGCCGCTTAACCAACTGAGCCACCCAGGCGACCCAAGCCCTTCGTGTTTTATACAAACAGTACTAGTTTGCAATAAGCCAATTTGCTAGGAGAATGCTTTCCTTAAGGCATAACTGTGCTGTTTTCTGAGCATATTAGTGTTGACTTAGTGCCTTCTTTTAAAAAGATACCAATAATGTATAATGCAGTTCATACAAATTACAATGCATGCTGTGTCAGAGCCTAAAGAAAACAAATCACCTCAGTGGTTAATGGTTTTAACTTAGGGCAGTGAAAAGGAATTGATCATTACCTGGCAAGGAATCGCACCACCCCATTCTTGCTGAACAATATTGCAAACACCAACTAACGCAGATTCCAAGCAGGTTTTATCATAATCATCCATATTACTTAGTGCTTCCTGATTGAATAAAAGATAAAATTGCTCATTATTTTTTATTGTTTTGTTATTAGAGAATGACAAACTGTTCAAAGCATAAATGTTACACAGGGGACATTGTGTTTCTGAGAGCCCCAAAGCATATTTTCTCAAAGAAAAACGGTAAAATAGGCTTCCTCAATCACAAAGGACAATTAAAAGAGCTTCCCTTTATTCCATTCTCAAGTGAGAATGAACAGTCCACCATAGCTTTGTAAGGGAACCCTGAAGAAAGTAACTAAAATGAAGAACTTTTAAACTCGCCAAAAAAAAAAAAAAAAAGACAAAAATTATTGAGTACTAACTATATTATAAACACCAACCTAGGCACTTTATATGCATTTAGTTATCTCAACACTCTGTAAAGTATAAATTATTAACCTATTTTTAAAATGAGGAAACAAAAGTACAGAAGGATGGGGTAACTTTCCCAGGCTACATGCCTCGATGTGGCAGAGTCTAGATTTAAGCCCCATCAGTAGAACTCCAGGGCACCTGGCTTTCATGACTACTCTGAACAACTCAGATAGCAATTCTCTGAATTTCAAAACTGCTGAACATCCAAAATTCTTAGTTTACTATTCATTTACAAGAAATCCAGTGCAATTTTTAAAGAGCTTTTGAGTACCATTAAAAAAAACAACTGAGAAAATAAATGATTTAACAAAATTTTACTACTTATTATTAAAAAAAAAACAAACAAAAAACCCAGGGGCACCTGGGTGGCTCAGTGGGTTAAAGCCTCTGCTTTCGGCTCAGGTCATGATCCCAGGGTCCTGGGATCGAGCCCCACATTGGGCTCTCTGCTCAGCAGGGAGCCTGATTCCTCCTCTCTCTCTGCCTGCCTCTCTGCCTACTTGTGATCTCTGTCAAATAAGTAAATAAAATCTTAAAAAAAAAAAAATCAAACTATACTGATCCTGGATCTCTAACCTGCCCAACAAGTATTAAACTGTTTTAATTCTACACTTATTGACCATTATGAGGTACTGCTGGAAATAATAACTTAAGAGATGTTGTAGAAAGCAAACTCTCTGGCATATCACAGACAACACCTTATGAACTATCAACTGAGGTTTAAAAATTATAATTTCTTGGCATCTGTAAATCAAAGGGTATTTATTGGAGAGGAAATATTCTGAATTACTCTAGAATAAAGGTTTTTATAAGGAAGGGCTATTTTTTCATCTCAAGTTTTACAGGAAAGTAGAAAATAATAAGGTGTTGAATTTAAAGTATCCTGAAACTTAGAGAACGGGGAACTACATCCTGATATGCTCTCCTTTCCACAGAAAATTCCAGAAAACTCAGAGAAGAAAATAAGGCAACAACTCAGAGGTCAAACTCAATAGCTCTACCAAAGGCATAAGGCCTTTATTACTGGTTGTGAATCTTTGTTTTACAGCTATACTCAGATATTATGCCCATAGACTTATGGTTATAATAAGTGAGTCTTTATAGCTATATTCAGATATTCTATTCATACACTTAACATAAATAAGTCCAAGTTCTATGGGGCACTGGGGCGGCACAGTCGGTTGAGCATCTGACTCTTGGTTTTCACTCAGATCTTGATCTCAGGGTCGTGAGATCATTGCACTCAGTGCTCAGCACGGAGTCTGCTTTGAGGTTCTCTCTCCCTCTGCTCCTCCCCCTATAAATGGATAAATCTTTAAAAAAAAAAAAAAAAAGTCCAAGTTATAAATATTCAGTCCAATATAACACTATTTTCCTTCCTAAAAATCTGGGCCCTGTACATATAATAACTCATTACTTTTTATACCTGAAGTGTGTTGTAATCTCTTGTGAAGGGAACCATCAGCTCCCAAAGTGAGGAAAAAACCACCAGGGCTGTAAACTCAAGCTTGTAATTTGTGGCCATGTGCTCGAACAGCATCGTCAAACCATGGGCTGCTAGGTGCTTACGCTGATATTCCTCAGACCCCTCGATCGACACAGGTCGGGTCATGGAAAGGGATACGTCCATTACCACCACTGTTGGCATGATGAAAATGATCCCAGTGTTCCCGGTCAGAGTGCAAACAAACAGCTATGAACAGAGAAATGCTGTAGAAAATAAGTATGATTAGGTCTTACATGTTACAGAGAGAAAAAAGGTTCCCACCCCCTAATTTTAACCAAACTTTGCAGAAATGAGTGAAGGCAAACCTCATTTAAGTTGAGGTAAAGGCAAAACTGCAGAGACTTCAGAGGGAGGAAAGCAAGCAACTTAATTCACTGTGTGAACAACTCCTAGAATCACCCACTAAATGGCCATAAATTAAGGACCACGTGCTTTTTTTTTTTTTTTTTAAAGATTTTATTTATTTATTTGAGAGAGAGAGTGAGAGAGAAAGCACAAGCCAGGAGAGAGCACAAGCAGAGGAAGAGGGAGAAGCAGACTCCCCTGCTGAGCAGAGAACCCAATGTGGAGCTCGATTCCAGGACCCTGGAGCCTGGACTGGAGCCTAAGGCAGCCACTTAACCGACTGAACCACCCAGGTGCCCCAAGGACCACATATTTCTATTAAAAAATATATTAAATTCAGGTAGCCCTTGACTTTCATAATTTCAAAGTTTATACAACTGAATATAACAAACATTCCTACATCGCCTCTCCAACACTTAATTTATGAAGGAACATTTCTAATTGTCATACGGTAGTGCTTTTTGACAAGCAACCCTTTTTTTGGGGCACCATCACTTTCTTAAATCAATACAGCCGTAATTGTGTTTAATTATCTTGTTGCTTGCTGCCTTTTTTATTACTAAAATGAATGTAAAATGTAAAAATTAAAGGGCTAGTAGAGTCATACTCCAAATTAGACAAAGCTGGAAATCATTATGCGTGACAAAAGCAGTAAACTGATACTAGCTCAGTAATACTGTATGTAAATTGGGAAACAACGCTTTCACTGTGAGGGAAAAGAACAAAATGAAAGAAAGAGTATGTAGGCCAGCTGACATTATCTCAGGAAATTGTGTATAAAAGTTAGTATGCAGAGGGCAGCCTGGGTGGCTCAGTTGGTTAAGCATCGGACTCTTGGTTTTGGCTTAGGTCATGATCTCAAGATCCTGGAATTGAGCCCTGCATTAGGTTCCATGCTTGGCAGTGCTTGAGATCTTCCTTTCTGTTTTTCCTTCTTCCTCTGTCCCTCCCCCAGCTCAGGCTCTCTCTAAATAAGTAAATTAATTAATTAATAAAAATCTTCCAAAAAAAAAAAGTCAATATGCAGAAGAAATGGAGAAAACAGAGTCCTTTAAAATTACGGATTGGAGTGCCTGGGTGGCTCAGTGGGTTAAAGCCTCTGCCTTCGGCTCAGGTCATGATCCCAGGGTCCTGGGATTGAGCCCCACATTGGGCTCTCTGCTCCGCAAAGAGCCTGCTTCCTCCTCTCTCTCTGCCTGCTTCCCTGCCTACTTGTGATCTCTCTCTCTCTGTCAAATAAATAAATAAAATCTTAAAAAATAAAATAAAATAAAATTACGGAGTATTAGCATGAAGAAAACATTTCTGTTCTCAAAAATAAACAAGAAAGTTCAGATATACAGACCTGCTCATGGGGATACAACTTGCTGCTACTCTGCTGATAAGCAAACTGTAGTCTATTGACATAATGAACTCTTATATAGCTATAAATAAAAGACATGTATTTAAATATGAGAAATATTTATATAAAATATATAAAATACCAGTAACTGAGAAAAGCAGGTCATAGGATTGTACGTATATACTAATTGCACCTCATAAAACTCATTGCATATATACAATTAGGGAAGACCCTGGATGGACAAACTGGTTAGAAATTAAATGCTCGCTAATTTCTTTTTTGGAACTTTTTTTTTAAATTTAAAGATTTAACTTATTTATTTGACATAGAGACATAGTGAGAGAGGGAACACAAGCAGGAGGAGTGGGAGAGGGAGAAGCAGGCTCCCCACTGAACAGGGAGCCTGATGTGGGGCTAGATCCCAGGATTCTGGGATCATGACCCAAGCTGAAGGTAGACACATAACAACTAAGCCACCCAGGGGCCCCTCTTTTTTGGAACTTACTTCAAAAACACTTAACATTGGCCAAACTGCTTGTTACAGTGAAGTATCCAACTACAAATGTATTATAAAATTCCACTTGTAAATAGGCTGTCAGGAACTCAGAACATAATGGTTCCTGGAAGCAAGGTTATAAACAGGGGTCAGGGACTCAAGTGAAGTAGGAAAAGCCTTTTTACCACATAGTGGTATACCACATTTCAAATACAGTAGTGCCTCATGTATCTAATGTCAATAAAGATCAAATGAGGGATATAAATTACTTTCCCAAACTCTTTAAAATTCCAAAATGTTTAGCCATTTTGGTAGACAAAATTAAAATATGTATCCCTCTTTTCTGCCTCATTAAACACTGCAAAACATAACCTACTCTATGATGACTTGGCATCACCACTCTAAACACCAATACTGCCTAGCACCCAGCTGTTCTCGGGTTTGGTGTTTTGTTTTTTTTCCCCCTCCCCACACCCGCATTGTGTGCTGCAGAACACTGTTCTGGAGAGATGCTCCAAGAAAAATGAGTTCAGGCATTAATAAAGACACTGAAAAGTTCTAGAGCAAAAAATCCAGTTTGAACTTGCTAACCTTGTGTTTCCCATTTAACCCTTTTCTACACAATTACCATGAAGGTCCCATAAAACAGGGATTATGTAGAATATACACAGGAATAATGCCTTGTATTCAAGGGATCCAGGCTGTTGTGCTCTGTTTCGGTGCCTTTTTATGATTAATTTTTAGTCCATCAGCTTGCATTCTATCTAACTCAGTAATTCCCTAATTTGCTTCTTCTTGGCTACCATGGGCTAGAAAGCCAAGTAATCAAGCTTGTTAAAACTGTGCCCAAAGTCAAACTCAAGAGGTTCTCAGAGCCTGTGGGTTTCCTTTAGTGTAAAATGTATGGGCTTAAGTGTATCAACTTGGTACTACTTCATCTTCTCAGTTTCTTTTCTTTTCTTTCTGGGTCTTACCTGTGCTGTTCAAGAAGTGAGACCCTGTATAATGTTGGTTCAATTATACTACATTAGCCCATCAGGTCACTGAGGGCAGGGACTGGGTCAGATTGTGCCCACCAACATCTCCTCAGAACCTATCACAGTAACTGGCACAGGGTATGTGCTTGACAAATATTTGATAATGAGTAATAAACTACCCCTAGGCACCACAAAGAACATTCTTTGGCAAAACACAGGATGAATGTTAATTCGGGAAACCAGAAACACCATTTCCTTCTCTCCTCCTCATTCAAGCAAATACTAGGGACTCCTGTGTCTCTGCCCACATATAGAGCTTATCCAGCTCACATGGTAGTCCCATTTCCATGTAGACCCCTGTTCATCATTGAAAGTTGGGAAGGGACACCCGGGTGGTGCAGCTGGTTAAGCCTCAGACTCTTGGTTTTGATTCAGTTTATGATATGGGGTTTGTGAGATCAAGCCCCACATTGGACTCCACACTCAGTAGAGAGCCTGCTTAAGACTCTCTCTTCCTCTCCCTCTGCCCCCCGCCCCCCTTGTGCATGCCTGTGCACATGCACACGCTCTCAAATAAACAAATGTTCGGGGGGAGGAAAAAAAAGGTGGGGGGCGTACCTGTGTGGCTCAATTGGTTGGGCAGGGGACTACTGATTTTGCCTCAGGTCATGATCTCAGGGTTGTGAGACTGAGCCCTGCAGGAGGCTCTACGCTGTGTGAAGCCTCTGTACCATTCTCAGCAGTTTCACTGAGTGGGATTCCATTCAGATTTCTAGGGGCCCACCCATTCATGTTAGGGTCCTTACCAACCCTTAGGTTTCTGGCAGCCTGACTTCCCTTGCCCTGGTGAGTGCCTCCTGCGTTCTCTCCCCCTCGCTCTGGCCCTTCCCACTGTACTTACTGGCTCTCTCTCCCTCACTCTTAAAAAAAAAAAAAAAAAAAAGTTGGGGATATCATGATATCATGGGAAGTACTTCCTCAACTCTTCAAGGAGACTGGGAAAGCATATATACAGATTTGGATCAGGTATAAAAAAGCATTTCTGGCCCCTGAAATGCGCTGTAACACGGGAAAGGGTGCTCATAGCCGGCAGTCGTGCCTTCTCTGCAAACACCTCTAGAGCTGGGTTTTCTCCTCACTGATGTATTGGCATCCATCCAACCTTAACAGTGGAAAATCAAGGGAAACCATTACTGAAGTTGTAAGCACAGAATTAAAGGAAGGACTTGCATGTTCTTGAAAGATGATTCACTCCAGCACTCTAGGCCGGATTGAAAAAAAAAAAAAAAAATCCGTGCCCACCACAGCCCAGCAACTTTTTGAGAACGTGAAGTATTTCTCAATTGGGTCAATTCTCCCCCTTTCCCATAAGTACTATTTAAAGCAGTTTACATGTAACGCTAAGACAACTACAGGCCATCTTCCTCAACAGTCTACGCCTGAGAACAGATCCCAGCCACCTGACTTGGCCTTAATGCCAAATCCCCTAAACACGTTACAACTTCCCTGCAGCTGGCAATTGCTTGCAAAAGAATCGATTCTCAGCTGTTTCGCTCTCCGAGCGTGATTCCACTCGAATTTCTCGGGTTTCCAGGGGTCCGGGCATTCATGTTAGCGTCCTTACCTACCCTCAGGTTTCTGCCAGCCTGACTTCCCCTGCCCTGAGGAGCGCCTCCCGAGTTCTCGGATACAACTTCATCTCGGCACCGCCAGCCTGGGAATACAGCATTTGAATCGCAGTCGGGGAGTGGATTTTTTTTTACCTCAAAATCAGTCCAAACCCCAAACGGAGATGTGGAAGTCTTATGGGCAGGGGGAACGAAAAGAGCCCGGGCAAGGGGCCCGAATCGCGGTGTTTACGCGGCGCCCGCGACCCCGAGCTACCGAGCGAGGGGAGGCCGGGAGCAGGGCCCGGAACTGGCGCCGCACAGACCGCGCGGGGCGGCGGGAAGGCCGGGGGCCGGCTCCGCGTCGTTCCCCACCCCTGACCCCTTCTCCTGCAGCTCCACAAGCAACGAAGCACAGCCCGAGGCCCCCGGGCTCCCCCACTCACCCCGCGCCCATCGCCGGCACAGCCCGTCCGCGTAAACTTTCCGCCCGCGCACCGCGGCCGGAACGAAGAGGCCGCGCGACAAAAGGGAAGCCGGCGCCAGTCTGCGCACGGGGCTGGGGCGGGGCTTTAAGGACTGAGCGGCAGGGCTCTAGCGCGGCGGGGCCGCTAGGGGGCGCGCCCTCCTCGGCGTCCCTCCACAGCGCTGGATCCGCCATGACCTCTCTCTCCAACATCCCCAACCTTGGGGAGCCCGGGCCCTGTCTCCCCTTCCTTCACTTCCTCCGTCTCCCTTCTCGGGCTCTTCTCTCTTTCCTTCTGGCCCCTGCCCACTTCCTCCTCTCGGAAGAGATACCTCTCCGGGCCCTTCACACTCCAGCGTCCTCACTCACCTGGGCCTGTTGGTGCACCTGCCTCACACTTGCCGACGACGTGTGCACCTCTTTGCCCACACTCTTGAGCCCTCTCACTCACGTCCTCTGAACCAGGCGACAGAATCTTCTCCAAACTCTTCTTTAACTACATGTCCTGCCTGAGGAGGGCTCCTGCTAAGCACACAATATATTTTTCTTAGCTGACCTGAGCCAATGGACAAGTTAAGACTTTCCCTCTGGGTCTGCTCAGCATGAGGCTCACTTTCTTTCCCCCAACTTCTCTGAGGGAAGATTCATTGCTTCTCCCGACAGTGTGAGGTGTCCCGCTGAGGGATCTGCACTCAGACTTCCCTGTGAGGCCCCATGGGCCCTCCCTGCCTCACCTCTGGCCACCCGGTGCCCCGCAGCAGTCCCAGTCCGGTCCCGGTCCTTGAGGGGGGCAAGAAGTAACTTTCTAACCACGTAGGGAGCCAGGAAATGTCAGGGAGAAGCAGGCCTGGGTAGATGTGGTTCAAAGAATCATGTTGTACCACACAGATTACAAGTGAGAACAGAAAAAGGCCTCTGCCTCTTTTTCCTTTAGTTGATGGGATGGGGTGAGGTCCTCCTGGGGGTGAAGCAAGGAAGGAGGATGCTTTGAACTGAACACATCAATCGGTCTGACTTTTCACAGCTTGTAGTTCTTTCCCTGAATCCTCCTGATGTCCAAGGTGGCCAAGGAAGCGAGTTAGTCCCCGAGGCTATCTCTGCCAGCATCAGGGCCTGGAGAGCTACAGATTGTCTTTTTTGCTTCAGAACTCCTTTCCCCAACTTGGTTAACCTCGCTGTCTCAAAACCTTGTTATGCTTGAACATAATGGGATCTAGGTAAATAAGGCTGCATCCGGATGACTTGGTCACAGTTTCTAACTCTTTCCCTCGTGGGAGGGATGTGGCCAAGAATGTGTGGACACGGGACTTGTCTAGTTACCCCTAAAGTGGTGATGACTCAGCCAGAGGGTCACAGTTCTCCTGGTAGTTCCCGCTTAGCTCCGTGGACTGATTCCTTTCTTTCCCCAGTTCTTTTCTTTCTTTCAAGATTTTATTTATTTATTAGAGAGAGAGAGCATGAGAGGGGAGGTCAGAGGGAGAAGCAGACTTCCCATGAAGCTGGGAGCCTGATGTGGGACTTGACCCCAGGACTCCGGGATCACGACCTGAGCCGAAGGCAGTCGCCCAACAAACTGAGCCACCCAGGCGCCCTACCTTCCCCAGTTCTGAAGCTTAAGTTTATTAGTTTGCTGATGGGTGATCAGATTTTGGTAAGCTTGTTCTGAATATAGGCTTTCAGGAGATTAGGGAAGCAAAAGAGCGATTTACTAAAATGGAACAGTAAAGTGTAACTGCCAAGGGGACTGCGTCACTTAAGGCAACTGTTAAGTCTTTTGTTTTTATTTGTAAAGTCTTAGCAGAATCCTGTGAAAAATCGAAAGGTTGTTCAGTGAATATAAAATCAGAGAACACTAGCACAAAGAGTTAGAAGTTCTTCAGGAGCTGTTTTTCAAGGCATAGCTGGCTAATGAATTTCTTTTTCTCACTCCAGAGACCTTCATTTGCATGTTTCCACACACACATTAAAGAGAATCAATAAATAACTTCCTTTGCATAATCTATCATTATTCATTTATTTATTTATTTATTTATTTTTGCTTTGAAACAATGGACCACTGTCAACAGAGGCTTTTGAAAGGCAGAGTGGTTTGGTCCCTGGTCTGGCAAAGCAAAGGTTAGTGACAGAAATTAAAATCAGGCCACTAGAATAGGTGCTAGGTACTGGGGCTCAGAGGGGGATTCAGATAGCCACTCTTGTCATATCATTCAGCATATTTTCACTGCTCTAAAAATCCTCTGTGTTCTGCCCTTTTATCCCCACCCCCCACCGACTCCCAGTGACCACTAATCTTTTTTTTTTTACATTTTAAAAATATTATTTATTTATTTGACAGAGAGAGATCACAAGCAGGCAGAGATGCAGGCAGAGAGAGAGGGGAAGCAGGCTCCCCGCTGAGCAGAGAGCCCGATGTGGGGCACGATCCCAGGACCCTGGGATCATGACCTGAGCCGAAGGCAGAGGCTTTAACCCACTGAGCCACCCAGGTGCCCCACCACTAACCTTTTTACTGTCTCCATAGTTTTGCTTTTCTCTGAATGTCATAGAATTGGAATCATACAGTATGTAGCCTTTCCAGATTGGCTTCTTTTGCTACTACCATTTGGTAGCATCTTCCAGTGAAAAGGCAGATAAAGCAAACAAAACTAGTTTCCTTCCTTCCTTCGTCCCTTCCTTCCATTCTTTCTTTCTTTCATTTTTTTATTATTTTAGAGAGAGCACATTTGTAGGGGGAGGAGCAAAGGGAGAGACAGAATCTCAGGCAGACTTCCCACTGAGTGCGGAGCTGCACTCAGCTTGATCTCAAAACCCTTGAGATCATGACCTGCTCCAAAATCAAGAGTCTGTAGGTTGGAAGGAGTCTCCTTCCAACCTGGATGTGTGTGTGGTGGAGTCTAGGAGGTTAGAAGAGGGGAAGGGCAGGGAATGGGAGAATCACAACTCCTCATCTTCCTTTCAACTCTTATTTCCCCACATCCCAAACTGCTTTTAAGTCTTCCCCTCCCCAAAGGACTCTATTCAAAGCTAGAGTGCATGGGAGCATGCCTCTGTGTGTGTGTGTGTGTGTGTGTGTGTGTGTGTGTTTATAAACAATGCAGTGGTCTAAGTAAGGATTTGGTAAGTGGAAGTGGGACTCCACCCTTTATCCTCCCCGAGTCTTCCCTCCAAGAGAGGCCCACACTTGAAGCCTGGGCCAAAGACCAAGCCTGAGTTGGAAGTAGAGGGTTGGAGAGGATGAACACTTTCCCCTTTGGAATGGAAGTGAGACCTGGGACAAGGTTGACACTAAAGTCAGTATTAGAAGAATAGGAGGCTGCAAGGTATATAAAACCCTGGTGGTTTCTCCTTTATATCTTGTTTTGTTTTGTTTTGTTTTTAAATTTTATTTATTTAACAGACAGAGATCACAAGTAGGCAGAGAGGCAGGCAGAGAGAGAGGAGGAAGCGGGCTCCCCGCTGAGCAGAGAGCCCGATGCGGGGCTCGAACACGACCCGAGCCGAAGGCAGAGGCTTTAACCCACTGAGCCACCCAGAGGCCCCATATCTTGTTTTTATTATCACTAGCATATCAGTGTACCTTGGGCATCAATCTTCATTGCTTTGAACTGCTATATAATTGATTACTGGAAAGTTAGGACACCATTTATGTACAAGTTTTCCATTGACATTTATTTTTTTTAGTTCAAGGCAGAACTTAAATGCACAACCCTGAGATCAAAACCTGAGCTGAGATCAAGAGTTGGAGGCTTTACCCACTGGGCCACCCAAGTGCCTGTCCATTGACATCTCGATAGATTTCAATTTTCGCTCTTACAAGCAACGTCGGAATAGGCCTTGTAGATGTGGTGAGGGTTTTTCCTCTGACTGAGGGGGGAACGCCCTAGAAAGTTTGGAGTAGAGGAGGGACATGACCTGACTTCCAGTTTAACAAGGTCTCTTTTGCTCCTGTACCAGATTGATAACTCACAGTATCCTCATCAGCACTGGATATTACATTTTTTAGCCTTTGTCAACTGATAAGGAAAAAAAATCTCACTGTTGCTTCCATTGGTATTCCTTTGTAAAATCGGACTGACACGACAAGTTTTACTTAGAGGGGAGTTGTTCATTTTACTGGTGCTGTGGGGATTTCTGTGTGGCCACACTGAAGCCTCTGATAGACCCTGTTTGACCTCTCCTCTGGGCCCCAGGCTCCTCTGGGTGGGTACTAAGAAGGCCAAACCCTGACTCTGACCCTGAAGCTCCCTGCCTCAGGTATGGGTCCTGCCACTGGCTTAGAGGGATGAAGTGTTGTGGGATGCGTGGGGTCTTACTTGGCTTATTCCCACCAGTGACAGCGGTGTAGCCAGCACCCTATAGGGGTGCCTGGGTGGCTCAGTTGGTTGAGCATCCGACTCTTGATTTTGGCTCAGGTCATGATCTCAGGGGCGTGAGATCGAAGGCCTTGGACTCCACGCTCACAGGGAGTCTGTTTCTGTCCCTCTGCCCCTCCCCCACTGGTGCTGTCTCTCTAAAATAAATAAATGGGTAAATAAATAAATCTTTTTAAAAAAGTATCCCATAAACAATATAATATGAACAATGAAAACAATACCAGCAAAAGGTCTTGGGCTGTGACAGTTCCGTGCCTGAAAGATCCAAGTGCTTTCCCACAGGCTCACACTGTACCTCTTGCATCTTCCCGACACAGAAGCTCTGCATTTCTGGTTGTATAAATGAGGAAGGAACCAGACTCTGAGAGACTTTAGGAGACTTGCTCCTGGTGGGGCTTGTTACTTTATTAGATGTTGCAAAGTAGTACCTGTAGGTCTAATTCAGCTCATTTTGTCTACCTTTTAATGTTTTAAAATGGTTTTACATTGGAATGACTACTGATGGGTCATTCTTTCTCTGTCTAGACACAGCCCTCATTACTCTCTGCTGACTTTGAGTAGAGCTAATTCCATTTAATTTTATTCACCCAGGCCCTGAAGGCATTTAATTTTGCAACCCCTGCCAAATCTCATCTCCTTTCCACTCTGCAACTGTAGGGTCAAATCTCAACTCCAGATGTGGGCCCAGAAATAAACTAGCCTTAGCCACAAACCCTTTGCCATTGGGCAAAAAATCTCATTCCCTCTTTCTCCTTTTCTAATGGGAAAGGCCTGGAGCTGGGGAGGAAAAGGCCTCCTTGCTGACCTGCATAGCTTCTATACCCTGCCTTCCTCAGACCTGATATTACCAATGTTACCATGAGGGTCAGAGCCCATACTTTCCCACCTGTCCTGCCACCCTGTTGGAGGGAGGTTATAAAATGAGACGATGTGGTAGAACAAAGCAGATCATCTTTTCCTCCTCAGTGGTATTGGTCTTTCTCCAGCACTTTGTTTCTGAATGGTCATGAACCTCAGTGAGTGGGCATTTCCTCCCCACCTTCCCACCGCAGTATGTAGCTCAGGCACCCTGTCTCGGAGCATCTCCTCACTGGGATGTCCCTTTTCATTTCATCCACGAATATATTTATTGGGTGCCAGACACTGTTCCGGACTCTGGGGATTCAGTCATGAATATACAGGCAAGGTCCCTGTCTTCTTGGAGCTCCCTGGCTAGTAAGAGATGCAGACATGAGTCAAGTGACCACGCTACTAAGTACACGGTATGGTGTTGTCACAGTGGATTGCTCAGGGACCTGCTGCCCCCAGCAGGCGATGGTCTCCACAAGTGGAATAACAGCAACAGTACCAGACCCTGTTGGTATGTTTTACATATTAATTTGCTTTCTCTTCACAGCGAGCCTACCAAGCAGATAGTGTATCATCATCCTCATTGTACAGGACAGATTTACAGCCACTGAGAAGTAACTTGCCCGCGCTCACCCTGCCAGCCCGGGCCATACTTCCACTCTTGATTGAGCTGCAGACCTCTCTACAGCCTGGATTTCAAGTGTGCCACAATCCCTGAGAACAAGACAGGGGAACCAGGCTCAACCCCAGCAGGGGAGATTTAGGTTAGATACTAGAAAGAACTCCTCGGCAACAGTTATAAGTATATGAGAAAAGGGATTCCTTTTCTGGGAATTTGCTTCTCCCCTGAATTTCCTGTATGACACAAATAGCATTGTAAAAATTAGAGGAATTATTCTAGGGGGAAAAAAAAAAGATCTCTCAAAATTCTACCTTGTGAATTTGGTTCCTTTTTCTATTTTTTTTTAAGCCAAATGTGGGTCTTGAACTCATGACCCCAAGATGAAGAATCAGATGCTTCACCGACTGAATCACTCAGGTACCCCTCTTCTTTCCATCTTTCTGGGCCAGATTGAAGCTGTTAGCTGCTGTGAGACAGGAAGTAACTAGATCTGGTCCTGCCTGCAGCAGCCTAAAGGCAAGGATGAGGTGACTGGCAGAGGTCAGCCCCCCTTCTCGGTGTTTCCGCTGGGGGTGGGTACCCATGTGCTCTTCAGCAGGGGGACCTGGGCACCTTCTTACCTTATAGGCCACTCTGGATAAAATAGGGCAAGGGGTGAAGCTGTGAGGGATTACCTGCTATTTCAGAGGAGGACAATCGAAACTGCATGTGATCTCTCTCCCTGTGGGAAACAGGGAGGGGAGAAAGGAGCAGTCAATAAAGATCAGGCAGAGCTAGGTGATTAAAGTGGGTTCCAGGTCAGTGGGTAAGGGTCATAAGTTCCCACTGCCTCCCCCCACATTCATTTCAACACCTCTAGCGCTGAGCTGGAGGCATAATTCCTTGGGTATCTTGGGATGTCCCCTCTTGCTCTGGGGAGATCTGTCAGTGCTCTTTCCACAGAGGATTTCCCTTAGGCCTAATAAAATATTTTTCACGTGCCAAATGCTTCAAAGTTTAAAGTATTTTCCCCACATTCCCTCATGTTTTAAAATAAACTTTATTTCTTAGAGCAGTTTTAGGTTCACCGTGAAATTGAGCAGATATTCTCTCATTTTTATTTGTTTTTTTTTTTAAAGATTTTTATTTATTTATTTGACAGAGAGACACAGTGAGAGAGGGAACACAGCGCGGGGAGTGGGTGAGGGAGAAGCAGGCTTCCCCTGGAGCAGGGAGCCCGATGCGGGGCTCGATCCCAGAACCCTGGGATCATGACCTGAGCCAAAGGCAGACACTTAACCACTGAGCCACCCAGGTGCCTCTATTCTCTCATTTTTAATTTTGATTCTCACACCCACCCTACAAAGAGGAAGATCTGGTATTACTATCTCCACACGTACAGTTAGATTACAATTAGAATCACACAGTAGCAAACAGAGCTTGGTGTTAACTGAGGTCTTCTGATCTCTTAAGCCCCAAGCACTTTCTCTTGGTTCTCTCAGAGCGCCTTCTGAATCTTTCCAGATCTTTCCTCCCCTTAAACATGGGAACCCTGCACCATCTCTCATTCCTAGAGCTCAGAGCCAAATTTGAAAAGTTTCCGGTTTGCCTGTTGAACGCAGGGGGCCTCGGAGAGCCCATCTGTTTCCCCGTGGAAGGCCCACCCTCTCAGGCTCTGGCAGAGGCACTGGGACCCAGAGCTTGTACAATGCCCTGATAAGCTTCTTAGAGGCGGGTATTAGCAGGGATTGGATATTCTTCCCCTGAGATGCCCTTCACACCCGACCCTGCCTTGAACTAGAATTCCGTAGGGAAGCTGGGGACAGAAGAATGGGGTGTTTTCTGCTGTCCAGCTTCAGACTCACTCTTTGAGACCCTGGATTCTGACAAGTTTCCAAACTAAGAAGATACTCAGATGTCCAAGTTTGAAGGTAAATGATGTGATTAGATAGGAGGGGTCAGCTGGGGTGTCGGCTCAGCTCTTAGACAACACCAGCACACCAGAAAGAAAGGCCTTCTCCAGGGTTTCTTTAGGAGAGTCAAGCAGGCTTGCTACAGAGTTGAATTCATGAAAAGGGACGGCAGCTGCAGGGAGATGGTGGGGAGAGGGTTATAGGATCAAGGACAGAGAAGGAAATGTATTTATTCTTTACTTCTCCTTTTGCTTGTTCCTTTTTTCCTTTAAAAGACAAATGCATTAGCATCTCTAATTTGTGTGTCCTGCTGGGAAGATTGGGGCATTAGAAGGCTCACCTGCACCACCATTCACCAGCTGTGTCATGTTGAGCAAGTCCCAGCTCCTCTCTGGATCTCAGCTTCTGCGTGTCTCAAATGGGGAGTTGCGCTAACCAGTGTCTGTAATTCCTCCTACCTTAAGTGACCTAAGACTCTCTGAGTTACTCATCTCACTTTTAATATATTCCTTTAAATGCAAAACCAACCACTTCTAGTTAATGTTTTATAATAATCTATAGACACTAACTAGAGATTTCATATTTACTTACTTTATAAACTGAGGATTTTTTCAGAGCCCTTCATGTTCTTCTTCCCCTCCTGAAGAATATAGACTTAAACCTTTATATAAAACTACAAAATTAAAATTTATATAAAATTAGCCCTTATGTAGCACTTGATTCTGTAAAAATGCTTTTTCAAAGATTTTATTTATTTATTTATTTATTTGACAGAGGGAGAGAGCTCACAAGGAGGCAGAGAGACAGGCAGAGAGAGAGGAGGAAGCAGGCTCCCCACCTAGCAGAGAGCCCGACGACGCAGGGCTCAATCCCAGGATCCTGAACCGAAGGCAGAGGCTCAACCCACTGAGCCACCCAGGCACCCCTGTACAATGTTTTTTATAGACCTTATGTGTTTTTACTCTCTCAACATTCCTGAGACATAGGTTTTATTGTTACTATTGTTATTTCTATTAAATTAAATTTAAATTTAAAGTATCATGAGATGGCACAGGGTAAAAATGTTAAACAGTTACAGTGAACATCCGGGTATACTGAAAAGCAAGTCTTCCTTGGACTCCTGATGTCAGTTTCCCTGCACATCTATTATCATGCCTATTTCACAGATGAGGCAGTGAGGTTCAGCCTGTCCAGAGTGGCACAGCTGGAAAGCAGTAGGGCTGTAAATCCAGGCCTTTAACTCCATTCTCCATGTTCTTCCCACCACACCACACTGTCTGGGAAGCATCATCACATTAGCTTTGCCCTCTATGGGTGATATCATGGAATTGTTTTAAATGGGTCCAAAACATAAAAAAAAAACAAAAAGCACCCACATGGAGCCTTGATGTTCCCAGCTTTGCCTTCCACTGCTGCCTGTTTTTGTCTAAAGCTTAAAATCATGTCTCCTTCTCTTCCTCCTGCCACGGACAAGGTAAGATCTGTGGCCTGGGCCATGAACAATGGATGACTGAGCTCCCAGCAACTCAGGCTTGGACCTTAGGGGTGCCGGTAGACCTCTTGTAGGGATCCCAAAGAGGATTAGGTGGACCCAGCTCAGGAACCTGGGCTGTTGGCATGCCTACACAACACAGAGGACCACTAATGCTTTTTTCTCTGGGATAGGCAATAGGGGTAGTTTTGTTCCAGCAGAAACAACTGGGTCCTAGCACAAAGGCCCCTACATGAATTGTCATCACTCTTTTCTAGGGGTTTGATGGATCCCAGCTCTCCTCTTAGGGGCAAATAACCACTTTTTTTTAAAAACCCTCTAGGTTTGTGGATACCCCCTGGCTGGGCTTCATGGAGAAATCTTCACTGATCACCAACCTGAACGCCAGACAGACCCCATCTTTTCACGGACAGAATGAGAGGTCTTCTGTAACCAGGCATAACTGGCCATCATGGGGAAATTGATCAGAATGGGAACACGGGAGAGGCAGTTACTCCGGCCAAAGCGGCTTCATTGGAGTCGCCTCCTCTTCCTGTTGGGAACGTTGATCATCGGTTCCACCTACCAGCACCTGAGGAGCTCCCGGGGCCTCCCCTCATTGTGGGCAGCAGTGTCCTCCCAACACCCTGTAAAACTGGCCAGCCGTGACCTCTCTAACAATGATATGATGATGATGAGCAGTGACCCTCCAAGAGCTAGCTCTGAAATGGCGGGTGACACACTGGTGCCCCAAGCTACAGTTGGCAGGGGTGAAACAACACCTGGCATAACAATGGAGAATACCCCCAATCCACCCAGAAGGACAGCCAACATCACTCCAACAATACCCAAGAATAACTACCTAACAGCAGCAGACACAGAAAGAATGGAGGAAGACACCACAACCACACCCAGCAGAGTACTGAATCACTACACCCCAACTTCAAGCAGACCAACAGTAAAGAATCTTACCTCAGCAACACCACCCAGCAGAGAAATGCAGAGCTACCACCCAACTCAGGCTGGGAGAAAGGTGAAGAAATATACCCCATCTCCACTTGGTAGAATAGTAGGCAATTATGCCCCATTCACACTCATGACAATGACAAAGAGCCATAGGATCACCCCCAGAACAACAGTGAAAGACAGTGAAACTATGACAACCACCAAAATATTGGAGACCAACCCTACTAAGAAAATGGTAGAGGAAACCACCCCAAATACTCCCAAGGGAATAATTCATACAACCCCAACTTTCCTGGTAAATGACATAGAAACAAACATCTTGACTTCTCCAAGGAGTATGATAGAAGAGAACACCCTGACTACCCCCAGAAGAGAGGACAATAATAGATCAACCAAGCCCTGGGGGTTAGTGAGAAAGAACAAGCTGACAGCTCCTCTGGAAATGGTCCTGGAGGACACCGCAGCCATCTCTGAGGGGCAAGTGACAATACGCACCACAACAGGCAGTAGCCCAACAGAAACCAAAGCCTCTACCACTACCTGGAGTATTAGTAATCCCTTGTCTACAACCAGTGCATCGACCACTGGAATTTCCTCCACCACCTTCTGGGGGCTGGCAAAGAGACCTTCCACAGCACCAAGGCCCTCAGCATCCTCCAAGGCAAGGGCAAATCCAACCATCCAGGTCCATCACTGTGTGGTTGTGGAGCCAGCCCCCGCGGTGCCCCCTGCCGCCTCCCCGAGCCTGACAACAGCTATGATCCCAGAGGTGCCCAGTTCTAGTCCCTCAGCACTGCCTCCTGGCTGGCCAGACCTTCACGCCAAGGGAGAGTACCCCCCAGACTTGTTCAGCATCGAGCAGCGGCAACAGGGCTGGGTGGTCCTGCACATCTTTGGCATGATGTATGTGTTTGTGGCCTTGGCCATCGTGTGCGACGAGTACTTTGTCCCAGCCCTGGGTGTCATCACAGATAAACTACAGATCTCTGATGATGTGGCGGGTGCCACCTTCATGGCTGCTGGAGGCTCTGCCCCTGAGCTCTTCACCTCCCTCATTGGCGTCTTCATCTCCCACAGCAACGTGGGCATTGGTACCATCGTGGGCTCTGCTGTGTTCAACATCCTCTTTGTCATTGGCACCTGTGCCCTCTTCTCCCGGGAAATCCTCAATCTCACATGGTGGCCCTTATTCCGTGATGTCTCTTTCTACATCCTTGACCTGATAATGCTCATTATCTTCTTCCTGGACAGCCTCATTGCCTGGTGGGAAAGCCTGCTGCTGCTGCTGGGCTATGCTTTCTATGTGTTCACCATGAAGTGGAATAAGCAGCTCGAGGTCTGGGCGAAGGAGCAGCTCAGCAGGAGGCCAGTGGCCAAGGTCATGGCCCTAGGGGACCTCAGCAAGGTAAGGACAGGCTGGCTCAAGTTTCTGTAGCCCCTTTGGGGCAAAAAAGATGTGGAGAAGCCAATGACTGAGGAGTGGAAATTGCTGGGTCAGGCCTCAAGGGATGGGTGCTTTGGTTCCCTTTGCTAGTCAATCGACATTTGAAGTCCTATTCTTTGCCAGGCGGATGGCAAGAGTGACCTTGGCTCAGCTCCCAATCACCCAATGGTTATTATTACGATCCACCATTGGCAGGGGAAGAAACTGAGGCCTAATGAAGTTAAACCACTCTTCAAGGTCACAGAGCAAATAGGCAGTGGAGCCAAGATGTGAACTTGGGTTGATCTGACTGGGTCTTTGGAAATGACATTTGCGCTGGGCTTTGGAGAATATCCAAGGAGATATCAGGCAGGGAAAAATGATAATATCTTCCATGTGCATGCTGTTTATGGTTTGTCGAGCACCTTCACTTTCGTTTAATCCTGTTTGTTCACATTCTGGGTTTGGAGCTAGTGGCTTGGATAGGGTCTGACAAGGGCAGGTTTTTTGTTTTTGTTTTTGTTTTGTTTTTGATATATTGGATAAAATGAGAGCTCCGCTCATCCACTGATAAGCCAGCATTGGGTGCAGGGCCCTCTCTCTTATCAAATGGAGGCCAGATACCAGAGCTCCAACCCCAAGGCTTTCTCTTGGCTCCAAGATTCTTTCTTAAGAATTTCTTTGCCCTGGGGCGCCTGGGTGGCTCAGTGGGTTAAAGCCTCTGCCTTCGACTCAGGTCATGATCCCAGGGTCCTAGGATCGCATCGGGCTCTCTGCTCCGTGGAGAGCCTGCTTCCTCCTCTCTCTCTGCCTGCTTCTCAGCCTACTTGTGATCTCTGTCTGTCAGATAAATAAATAAAATCTTTAAAAAAATTATTTGCCCTTGCGAGGGACCTTCCTTCTAAGTTCAGTGTGTGGTTCAATAACCTGGAAGATGAGATTAAGGTGGGGAAGTGATCTCTGAAAATTCATCTCAAAGTTTTTGTTCCTTGACTCCAAAGTGAGGTGCCTTAGGGAACACAGACCCTGGTTCTTTCCTGTTCCTAAAGGGTGGGTTTAGGCAAAGGTTGGCTCTCAGCCTGCCTCTTTCAGGTTTCAGAGGAGCCACTGGTGCAAGCAGAATTTTGCGTGCAAGAATGCAAGGACTTAGCTCTTTAATCCAGAGCAGTTTTGATGAGTGGGCAGGACAGAGACCAAATTCAGCAGCATGTCTTAGAGACACATGATGCAACAGAGATGAAATGTACTTCCTTTAGGATTTTTGAGATGATGGAGTATTCTGGCCAGAGCACAGAAGTAGGAGTCAGGAAATCTGGATTCTAATCTGATTCTGCCTCTAACTACCTGTGTGACCTTGGACGGGCCCCTCCCTTCCTTTCCCTTCCCTTCTCTGGCAGAAATAACAGAGTCCAACTAGTTACCAAAAGGTCCTGTCTAATGATCATTGTGTCCCAGTGAGTTTAGTTCTGGCTGGCCCTGCACAGTGGTTACTTGTCTGGTCTAGTCAACTGAGCTCCAGCTGCCGTATTTGCAGATGACCCCCCCCCCCAAAAGAAATGTCCTACTCAAGGTTATCCAGCCAGCAGGTATCAGAACCAGAATGGGAACCCAGTATCTGAACTTCCTATTCAGTGCTATTACGTGTCATGAACTGCTCCATGAAGCCAGAAGCTTAAAAAAGAAAGGGAGGCTCAGAGCATTATATCATTTAATATGAAGAAACAGGGGCCTCCCTCCTACTGCAGTCCTCAGGGCACGCCTTGCTGAGGGTGGCCAGGAAGCCTGGCACTCTCCCCCGAGAAAAGCATCAAATGTCTTGGTATACATCAAGCCGTTTTCAAAATGCCTCTGACTGGCCTCCCAGTCCTTATCAGTAATTCTGTTTTTATTTAAGCTCTACAAATTCTGAATTTTCCATTTTGCGAGGGCAAGACCATCAAAGCAGAGCTTGTGAAGCATAGTCATGATTTCAAAGGAGAATTTGTAACCTACTTAAGAGGCTTGTAGGGCGTTACTAGCAGCTCTTTGCCAACCAGTGAGAGTAATGCCGATCACAACTCTGTTCTTATTTGCCGAAACAAATCCAGAATGAATTTTAATTAACAGCATGGCTGGCTTAGTCAGTGGAACATGTGACTCTTGGTCTTGGGGTTGTCAGTTTGAGCCCCATGCTGGGTGTAGAGATTGTTTAAAAATAAAATCTTTGAGGGACCCTGGGTGGCTCAGTTGGTTAAGCATCTGCCTTCAGCTCAGGTCATGATCCCAGAGCCTAACGTGGGACTCCCTGCTCAGCTTCTTTCTCTGACTGCTGCTGCCCCTGCTTGTGCACGTGCCTGCTCTCTCTGACAAATAAATAAATAAAATATTTTTTTTTTTAAGATTTTATTTATTTATTTGACAGAGATCATAAGTAGTCAGAGAGGCAGGCAAGGAGGGAGAGGAGGAAGCAGGCTCTCCGCAGAGCAGAGAGCCCGACTCGGGGCTCGATCCCAGGACCCTGGGATCACGACCCGAGCCGAAGGCAGAGGCTTTAACCCACTGAGCCACCCAGGCACCCCATAAATAAAATCTTAAAAAAAATAAAATTAAATTAAAAACCTATAGTTAGTACTTTGCAGCACTAACAACTCCTCACTAAAAATTAGTCCAAATAACAAGAACAATGACTATTTTTTAAATAAATTTTATTCATTTGATATAGAGTGAGAGAGAGAGCACAAGGAGGGGGCAGAGGGAAAGGGAGAAGCAGACTCCTCGTTGAGCAGGGAGCCCGATGCGGGGCTCCATCCCGGGACCCTGGGATCATGACCTGAGCCGAAGGCAGACGACTGACTGAGCCACCCAGGCATCCTGGACTATGGCTATTTTGAAATGGTTTTTAAAACATGTGGATTTGGATTTCACCTTAGGTGTCTAAAAGCCAAAAAGAAGGAAAGAGAGAGAGAGAGAGAGAGAGAGAGTGGGAACTGTCTTTACTTCTATCTTTATGTCCGTGTTTGGGTGGCCGAAACCTATGATCCGGTCAGAGGGAGATAGATTATCCTGAACTTCACTGATAGACTAGGAGCAAGCCATTCAGTTTTGAATTCATGAAACGATTTGCTGGAAATCCAATCACTGATCTAGTGAACTGTGTTGGCATTCGTTGTTGTGGTTTATGCAAGAGGGTGTCCTAACCCCTGTAAACTGTTTCACTTCAACATGAAAATAAGCCTCTGCCTTACTGTCTCACTCCTGTTGACCCACTGACTCACGCCTCTCCCTGACTAATGGTTCCCCTCTCTGAGCGTCACCCCAGGAAAGTAGGGGACCAGGGAAGCGGCTTATTCCATCAGCCATGCTCCAAACTGAAGAAGTCGGAGAGAAGTGGGGCACGACCAGACAGAGGCGTAAGGAGCCAAGGAGGGAGGCTGGGGAGGCAAAGTCAGAGCCACAGGTGGTCGTGAAGTCTAAGCAGCAGGAAGAGAAATGGAGGGCAGAGCGATCCAGCTCCCTTTGGAGAGAAACAGGAACAGGAAAGACATCCGGGCCTCTCCCTTCCTCTCTTGCCAGCCTGGGGGGAGGTGCTGAGAGGGTGGCTACAGCATCAGACTCATCGTTGCCAGTGCATGGGGAAACAATCGTTTTATCCCCCAAAGACACAAGCCCGGGCTCTCGTCTCTAGCAGGAGGTGCTAAGCATGTAGTTCAGTTTCCTCAGGAAACCCTAACAATTCAGGGGTTCCAGGGTAGAGAGAGAAAAGAGTGGGGAGGGACTCCTTGCTTACAGAGGGCCTATTCTGTATGTACATGATCTCAACAATTTCTCATGGAAGCCCTGCAAGGATAGATGGCAGCCTCCATTTTGCCGATGAGGAAACTGAGGCTCAGAGAGGATCATTAACTCAGCCTGTTCCATAGCTCTGGGTGGTTCTCACCACGGGCGCATGAAACTGTATTTCTGGGTTTTAAGCCAGGCTCTGCTGCAAACTGCCCCTGTTGCTCTGGGCAAGTCAGTGCCATTCAACAAACCTTTATCTGTAAGCGCTTCAATGAGAAGCACCAGCACGGACAAGAGTAACTATCCTGGAAGGAACCCTATACAAAGTGCTAGGAAGTCACTTTGCTTTCCCACCAGGCCTTAGATTGCTGATCTATAAAGTGAGTGGGATGACGATCTCATGCAGGGGTTGGCAGACTGGTACGGTAAATCGTTCAGGCCTCGCAGGCCGTGCAGTCTCTGTCACAACTGCGCAGCTCTGCTGTAGCATGAAAGCTGCCACAGAAAATACAGCGACAAATGGGAGCGGCCACACGCTGCTTCCCCAAGTCCGACATACTTGCAGATCTTCTTCCTGGGCAGCCTGGAGACGAGATCAGCAGAGAATGATTCGTTTTCTTCCCGGATATTGACCCAGCTGATATCAGTAGAGTTTCTGAGCTGGAGGGCCTTTCGCTTTACTTTTTATCCTGCTTTGACAACTTACAATTGGGGTAAAGGGGTTTTCTGGGGGTGGGGAGGGGATGATCCTAATCAGAATTCACTTAAGAGGGGCACCTGGGTGGCTCAATGGGTTAAAGCCTCTGCCTTCAGCTCGGGTCATGATCTCAGGGTCCTGGGATCGAGCCTCACATCGCATCGGGCTCTCTGCTCAGCGGGGAGCCTGCTTCCTCCTCTCTCTCCCTGCCTGCCTCTCTGCCTCCTTGTGATCTCTGTCTGTCAAATAAATAAATAAAATCTTTAAAAAAAAAAAGAATTCACTTAAGAGCATTTCTAGAAAAAATAAATGGTGTAGCATCGGACACAGACACGTAGTAAAAATTTTAGAGTCTCTCTTTTGACACTGGCTGAGAAAGAAATCAAAGCTAAGATACTTTAGACATCGGTCAAACTGGCATTGGGTTGGTTTGGTTTGGGATGCCTTTTATGATCCCTGTTATTGTTCGCTTGCTCTGAAGCTCTATACCTGAGTGCAAACTATAGCCCCCGCGGTGTATTTATTCTAGCCCGAAATGATAAATACCTGACTTGCCTTGACCATGCATAGTCACAGAAGGCCAACAAACAGCAAAGGTGATGCATTGGCCTGGCTTAAAAAGCTTTATCTATTTGTGCTTAGAAGCTCCACGGGCCTTTCTCTGTAGAGAGAGCTCCCAGTTTAGCTAGCAAGGACCAGCCATCTGCAGGAGACGCTGATTGGCAATATGGCCTGAGGGGCACCGGTGGTAAAAAGGTGGAGAGGGACTGGAGGTGGTGGGCCCCCTCTTGTGAGAGAGAGCAGGAGAAGCCTCTTGGAGGGAGAAAGGTCCAAACAGAGATCTGCAGAATGAGAAGGGAAACCACCCCGTGCTCCATGGGGAAGAATTCTGGAAGAGGAAATAGCATCTTCAAAAAAGGCTTGGAGCCCAGAAGGAGCTCAGTACATTGGAATAAAGAATTGGAGGCCAGTGTGGTCAGTGAGTGAGGGGAGAGTAGAGCAAGATAACGCTGGAGAGGTGGGAGTGGCTTCTTGCCAGGCCCTGTGGGTCAGATGCGGAGTTTGGATTTTAACTGATGTTGGATTTTAACTGATGCTCAGCAGGGAAGGAAGTGACCAGGAGCCATATTAAGAGGTCGGTTCCTAACCGCTGTATAGAAAATGAACCGTAGGTGTGCGAGGGTAAAAACAGGGAGTCCAGTTGAGAGGCTGTTGTGGGCATCCAACGTGTGTATCTTTGAGAGATGTTTTTTTTTTTTTTATAATATATTTTTTAAAATTTTTAAAAAATTTATTTATTTGTCAGAGAGGGAGAGAGAGCGAGTGAGCATAGGCAGACAGAGTGGCAGGCAGAGGCAGAGGGAGAAGCAGGCTCCCTGCCGAGCAAGGAGCCCGATGTGGGACTCAATCCCAGGACACTGGGATCATGACCTGAGCCGAAGGCAGTCGCTTAACCAACTGAGCCACCCAGGCGCCCTCTTTGAGAGATGTTTTAAAGGCAGAATCATCTGGACTGGTGATGAAGTGGGTGGGAGGTGCCACAGCCGAGAAGTCAAGGATGCTGCCAGGTTTTCGCCTTGAGCAGCGGGGTAGATGATGGTCCCACCCAGTGAAAAAGGGAAGACTCGAGGACGGACAAGGTTAGGATGACTCAAGAGTTTCTAGTCAGGAGTGATGAGTGTGGGTGCCTATGGCACCTCCAGGTGGGTATGTCTGGGAGGCCGTTACCCACATGGGCCTGAAGCTCAGGAGCAAGACTGGGCTAGAAATTTGTGAATCACCAACAACGTGTGGTAATTAAAATCGAGGACCAGCTGAGACATAGAGTAGGGGTGGGAGGAGGAGGCCCTAGGTCTGTGCCATAAAGAGCTCCAATGCTCATTCATTCAGCTAACATTTATTGAATCCCTTTATATGAGGCCCATGTAGGGTCTGGGGTTACAGTGAGAAAAAAGGCACAGTCCCAAGTCCTTAATGAGCTCAGCCTAGCAGAGTGGGAGTTGATCCAAATTTTGTGGGGCCTGACACTCTTTAAGAAAAAGAATGTAAGACTAGCTACATGGAGCCACTCAACTCTTGAAATGGGGCTAATCCGGACTGAGATATGCTGTAAGTATAAAATATACAATGAACTTCAAAGGCTTAGTATGAAAAAAAAAAAGGGCAAAATAGCTCATTGATCTTTTTATGTTAATTACATGTTGAATTGTAATATTTTTAGTATATTGGGTTAAAGTATATTATTAAAATTAATTTCATATGTTCCTTTTACATTAAAAAATGTGGCTACTACCTGATGATTCACTGACCTGTACCCCTGAGGGAAATAATACATTATGTGTTAATAAAAAAAAATGTGGCTACTAAAATAGTTAAAGTTATGTATGTGACTTGCATTCTATTTCTATTGGACAGTGCTGGACTGGAGGTAAGAGGAGGCTAGTAAGTGCTCAGCTAAGGAGTCTGGACTCCCTTGTGAGGACAGTAAGCCCCTAGGGTGTGGGGGAGGGATGCAATTTGTGCTTTGTTCAGACTATCACTCTGGCTGAAGGATGGAGAATGAATCGGAAGAGGAACAGATCAGGAATCAGGAGGGTTTTACAGGACTGTAGACAGGAGAGATGAGGCCAAATTTGAGGACTTTTAGGAACTAGGTCTGACAGCTGATTGGATGTGGGCTGTGAAGGAGAGGAAGGAATTTGGGTAGACTTCTGGGTTTCCAGCTTAGAAAAAAATGAGTGGATCAGAGTGCAAGACTATACACAGGAAAAGGCTAGAGTGAAGGGTCCCCTACTGGAGTGTAACTTGGGTAAAGGCAGGACTCAGACCAAGAATTCAGTAAAAACACTTGTTAAATGAATATTTAAAAAAAAAATCACAGGGGGCCTGGGTGGCTCAGTGGGTTAAGCCTCTGCCATCAGCTCAGGTCGTGATCTCCAGGTCCTGGGATTGAGTCCCACATGGGACTCTCTGCTCAGCAGGGAGCCTGCTTCCCCACCCCCCCACCTGCCTCTCTGCCTACTGTGATCTCTCTGTCAAATAAATAAATAAAATCTTTTTTAAAAAATCCTGGATGGTCTAGGAGGGGAGAAGCCAATGATTAACTGCTGTATCAGTGGGAGATAGAAATTGGAAGTCAGGAGGCGGAGCCCCCTGAGGGGCTGCCATATTTGCCATCACAGATTTCAGGAGCAGCTACAAGGGATCCCACTACTCAGCCTCAGCAAGATGCATCACAGGTGCTGGGGGGTTTGGCTGGCATGAAGACATCCTCTTCGGTCTGCTCCCTTTGCTAATTTTCATGAGGAGAAGGAGAAGGTGGGGTAATGAGGCTGAAGAAAGGGGAGGGGCGATGGATTGGTGTCAGAGGTGGATATGAAATGTGTTTATACCAAGAGCATATTCTGAAAGCACCTACTTGCCAGGACTGCTACCCATAATAGACCCATCATCCACATCTAAATGGAGAAGAACATTCATGTCCACTTACCTAAAATGTCAATAATTTGGGACAAAGCCACTGGGGAATGGAGATTTTGCCTCATTACCTTATTTATGCCTGGGAAAAGAAATGTGAGCTAGTAAAGGACAACAGCAACAACATACTTCTAATGGGCATCAGGGGATCAGAGTTCTGACATTGACTTTGTGAGTGTGGGCAAGTGACACACCCTTTCCGCAACTCTGTTTGAGATGAGATGAGAAAGCGGATATGAAGGGCTTCAGAAAATTGGAAGTACATGCTGATCTCAGAAGATATTGATGTGTGCAAAGAACGATGAACTCAGAAATATTTTGGCTTGGGTAAATCTGAATGGCAGAAAAATCATTAGGCACATGCATCACGGGGCAAAAGTCAATCAATCTCTCCTGCCTCTCTGTGGACAGAACTAGCTACCCCAAAGGGCACACTGGCTCCTTCCGGGTTTTTGCCTCCAGAAACTCACTGTGTGAAGGTTGGACAGGATAAACGTGAGAAGGCTGGGCCAGCAGATGTACACTTACCATGCCAGTAAACCTACCGTGTGTCATGAAAGAGTCAGGGGATTTGCTCAGAAATTTGAAGTGCTCCCTTCATATGCAGATTAGTTATTTCTGCTCTGTTTCATTCGTTTGCATATTCATTGGTTCATCCATCCATTCATTCAATTCATTCAGCCGCCTATGTCCAGCATTCATACCTCCCCCATCCTTCCAATCTCACTCAAATTCTGCCTACTTCAGGAAGCCTTCTTGTCCTTCCCACCACTGCAGCTTCATATACGCTTCTCATTTCTTGCACCACTCTCTGCTTTGTCAGTACTTTTTTTTTTTAAGATTTTATTTGTTTATCCGACAGACAGAAATCACAAGTAGGCAGAGAGGCAGACGGGGAAGCAAGCTCCCCGCTGAGCACTGAGAGCCCGATGTGGGACTCGATCCCAGGACCCTGGGATCATGACCTGAGCTGAAGGCAGAGGCTTTAACCCACTGAGCCATCCAGGCGCCCCTACTTTGTCAGTATGGGTTCCAGTTCCTTTCTGGACATAGAACCCGTGTCCTCGACATCTTTACGTCCCGACAGCACTAGCACACTGACCTATAAGCAGCAGATACTCAGGAAATAAGAACTGAACGAATGAACAAATTGGGAGGATGGGAGGGTGAAGCACCCTGGCTTAGGCACTATTTTATTTTCTGCATTGAAACAGAGACAGTAGCAAGTCCAGTTCTAGTTTCGGCCATAGAGGCCAGCAGTGGGGAGGTGAAGACAGGTATTGGGGGCAACTGTTGGTGACCGTGTTGCCTGAAGATAGCACTAGAAGCTCCTTAGGAATAGCTACTCAGTCGGCTCACCTTTAATGAGCACCTACTATGTACAAGACACTGTGCTGCAGGTTAGGAGAACAGAGATGACTGTTTTGTCATTTTGAAAAAAAAAATTGCGTCTAGCTGGGTAGACAACTGACATATGTCAAGAGTTAAAACATGATTCTTTTAAAAGTTCAAATGGCATTATAAAGCAGTAAATGCAAGGCGGCAGGCTAGTGGTCCAGACAATAAGTACTGTGCGTTTAGTGATTCTCCATCTTAGATTTTTCTAGGGCTGTCTCTTTTCCTAGCTGGCTGCCATGCAGCTTCCAGAGGACCCGAGCGCTTACTCGATCACGGAGCCAGATTTTGGTAACACAAAATGTGTTCACTGTTATACAGCTTTTGAGGAGAGAGGGATCATAGGGAGCTGGAGTGAGGGGGGGAGTAGAAGGGGCCATTCAGGAAAGCTTTATAGAAAAATTCACCCTGAATTTTCCGAGAAACTGGTAGATGTGGAGGAATGGAGAAGGCATTTTAAGCAGAGAGAAGAGTCATGAACTAGGCCCCAGGAGTTGGAATGGATTGGGGACGGTTAGAGGACAGCTTATTCACACATCATGCAACAAGTGTTTATTGAACCTTTGCGAAGTGCCCAAGAGTGTTTTTCTGCTGGACACATTGTGGTGAATGAAATTAGCAATCTTTCTAAAAGATGCTGGGGGTAGAGGGTAGGGGGTGGTGGGTGGTGGGTGGGGAGTGGGGCTCCTGGGTGGCTCAGTCGGTTAAGCATCTGCCTTCGGCTCAGGTCATGATCGCAGGGTCCTGGCATCAAGTCCAGCGTCAGACTCCTTGCTCAGTGGGGAGCGTGCTTCTCCCTCTGCTTGTGCTCTCTCTCTGACAAATAAGCAAAATCTTTAAAAAAGATGCTGGGGGGTGGGCAGTTAATTTATTTCTATGTTTGTTAACAACGTTAGCAATGTTTGTTAACACACAAATAAATTGAGGAAGGCGCTATGGAGGAGAAGAACAGGAATCTATAAGAGAGAATGAGACAACACCTCAGCTCCCCAGAGGAAGGTGGCATGTAAATGGAGACCTGAAATATGGGGAGTGAGGGAAGGAAGGAGGGTGCCAAGCATGGGAGGAGGGGCCCTGCGATGAGGGTTTCAAAGTGGGTAAAGAGGATGTTGTATTTGAGAGGCTGAAAGACAGTTGGTGTTGCTGGAGTGTAGACAGTGGACACATTTGACTGGGCCTACTGTGTGCAGGCGGAAGCCAGACGGTGAAAGGCCAGGCTGGGGTTTGGATATGGTAAAACATCTCCTGAGAGCAGGTTGTGTTTCTGTGTTCCCACCTGAGGGTTCCCCGGAAAGAGAGAGAAGTAGGGAGGGAGAGCAGGCATCTCTCCAAACAACCCATAACTCCAGTCCCTGTTTGCAGCCAGGCCATGGGGCAGTCATGGTGAATGAGCTATAGGAAAACAGGCTAAAGATGGGTGCCGTGTGGCGTCTGCCCAGGGGGGACAGTGCAGGGTCTTGGAGGACAGCCATAGAGCTGAGGTCCTGTGGCCCCATCCTCCTGGGTGGGGTTCAGGCTTGGGAAGCTCCTGGGAGTGCTCCCAGGGTGAGCCAGGGAAGGAGCCAGCTCCTTTGCCAGAGGGACTGTCACCTCCAAGGTGGCCTGGGAAGAGGTGCTCTTTAGGGAGCTAAATCCAGAATGTCCCTGCTGGCTCTGCCCCTAGCTTGCTGTGTGAGCTTTTGCATCTGTAAAATCACTGTGGACTAAACGAACTCAATCCCCAAGGTCTAGAATCGATTTAAAAAGTACCTGTGGATTTGGAATGCTCCAGAAATAAGAGAAACATAGGAGGGGCACTGGAGGCAGGGGAGTCTGAGGTTTCAGGTATCTTAGCTGCCTTTGGGTGGGTGGGATATTTGGAAAGAATTATGGGATTCCTGGAGAGGAGAGAGGCTGGGGCCTGAATGAAATCTTCCTCACCGAAGAAAATCCCTAGGCCTGCTGTGGAGTACTGTGTGACCACAGCCACTAGATGGCAGAAGAGTTCAGCTCCGGAGGGATGGGAATGGAGGGTGGGGTGCCAGGGCAGGAGCAAGCCTTGGTCTGTCTTGGATGCTCCTTTGCAAATCAGATGAGATTTCTATGTGTGTCACGTCTGGGTCTCTGCGCACATAGGGGTGAGTATGTGTGTGCCTGTGAAGGTCTCCTGAGCATCTGGGGGTAGAGAAAAAGGAACAGAACTGGGAATCAAAAGTCCTGAGCGCTAGTATCGAGTCTTTCATTTACTTCCCACCGGGCCTTGGATACACCACCTAGCCTCGTTCACTTTCCGCTTCCTTTTCCATAGAAGGGGATCACAGTCTTGCTTATCTGGGGCTGGGGCAATGATAAAGCAGGATGATGCTCTGAGGGCCGTGAAGTGTACCTACGCACAGGGGGTCTGCGTGGCGGGGGGTGAGTGTGTTTCTGTGAGAGTGTATCTTCAGGGAAGGACAGACCCTAGGTAATGTGTTATGTTTCGTGCACATTGTGTGCTCCCTGTTGAGACCTTGGGGAATTATTCAGTACGTAGAATTATTCAGTCATGGAAGAGTGAGGGGAGGCTGGGAAAGAAAGCAGTGTTAATGCTCCTGATGGGGGTGAAGGGAAGGGGAGGCCAGGATAAGGCTCCTGTGCTTTGTTCTGCCCTCCAAGGGGTGGGGGCAGGGATAATGAAGCCCTCGCGTGTGGCTCCTTCCCTGGCTTGGGCAGGGCCCACTGAGGCCCTCCTCTCCTCTGCTTAGCTCCCAGCAGTGCTCCCAGCAGTGCTGACCCGAGAGAAGAGCTTGGCCTCTCTGCACAACAGTACCATCCGCAGCCCCATCTTCCAGCTCATGCTCCACAGCCTGGACCCTCTGGGAGAAGGTAAGCAAGGCCTCCCCAGACCTGTGCGGTCTCCTGTCCACTCCCTCCCTCCTGCAGCTGGACAAGAACAGGGACTTGCAAAACTAGGAGGCAGTGGGTAGGATGAGGGCAGAGTGGGGAATCGAGAGCAGAGGAAAGACAGAGGATGAGGTCAGCAGTCTGGGAGACAGGGCAGAGAGAAGGCATAGGACTCAACAGGAGCTAAGGTCCTTAGGTATCCGCATCCCACGACTTCCCTGTCTCCCTGTCCCTTCCTGTAAAAGAGTTTACCTGTAGTTGGTGAGGCCAAGAGTGCCGTGTGCCCTGCTCCAGTCTTTGTTGGGGTTGCCTTCAGTGACTTCCCTACAAGGCCTACCACCCACAAGTCGGCTCCAGTATCCCACAGAATCTCCAGTCAGGCAGCTTGTCCCAGGCTGACTAGTCAGGGCCACTCCTGAGGGTACCTCCTGTAGGGCCCCACAGCCCGAAACCTCTGAGCGGTAACCCCTGTGCTCTGTGTTGAGCTCTGGGGTCCCATGAAAACTGCTAAACCCTCTCCAGCCAGGAATGCTATAGGAGCTGCCAGGACCACTTCTGGGGGTGGTAGGGGTCCAGAGTAAAGTGGGGCCTGGAGTCCAGCTTGACAAGTGATGGGAGTAGCTGAGCTTCTCACCATCCATCTTACCAAGCCCTGCCTTCTGGCCCCATTCCCCAGAGGGCTGAGCTGACTATGACCCTGGAGACCGATTCATGAGCATCAGGAAGCCTCCTGACTTACATTTCTGATTCAGGGACAAATGTTGGTGGGGGTGTGGGGGGTGAGGGGGCGGTGTGCTCAGAATGTTCTCAGGCCCTGAAGTATCCCCTGCAGATACAGTATTGGGTTGTTGGGTATTTAAAAGGGTAGTGGACTGGGAGAAGCAGAGACAAAGATGAGATGATCAAACCTTCCTTTGAAAATCCTCAGGGTGTGACGCCTGGGTGGCTCAGTTGGTTGAGCGGCTGCCTTCGGCTCAGGTCATGATCCCAGCGATCCTGGGATCGAGTCCCACATCGGGCTCCTTGCTCGGCAGGGAGCCTGCTTCTCCCTCTGCCTCTGCCTGCCACTCTGTCTGCCTGTGCTCGCTCTCTCTCTCTGACAAATAAATAAAATCTTTAAAAAAAAAAAAAAAAAGAAAATCCTCAGGGTGAGCCTCAGCAGACATTTCGAGAGCCCCCACCCCCACACCAGTATCAGTACCCCGGGAGATTTGAGAGTGGAATTTGCAGCACCCAGCAGACTGTGGGTGATCGGTGCTGGAGGCACACCTGGCTTGGGGCTCTGAAGGAAGCCCTATCTCGGTGTTATGCTTGGCCACTCCTTGTGGAATCACCGACTGTAGCAACATCCTGAAGATAAAGATCTGCTGAATGGGACCACCCCCCCCCCCACCACTCCCATGACCAGCAGCTGACCTACTTGTACTAACAAGATTATGTGATGGCCCGGCCAGTCCGAGGTCAGAGGAGATTGATACTAAGTAGGAGATGATCTGGCTGCGCTGAGAGAAGAGAGGCCACTTGAGGAAACAAGGTCCGGGGAGCCAGGGACAGCCAGCCCCAGCAAGACAAACAGGCTTGGTACATTGGAAAGGGCCTCATGGGAGGTGATGGCTGATACAATGTGGGATGAAGTCCTGCTCTGATTCTACACCCCAAGACCTCATCCAGGAGGTGTTGAGACCTTGCAGAGCAGTGAGGAAGGCCTTTGTTCCCAAGACTTTCCAGATACATGTTTGTGTTTCCATCTGCTGTTTCCAAATGGCTTTCCAGATGTTTCCACCCTTTCCAGGTGTTCCAGCTCTTTCCACAGAGCTGATGTGTGGTCTGAACTCTCCCCTACCGTGGGAAAGGGCTTCTGTTCTCTGGGATCCTATGCCTTTTATGGTGATTTCACTTCGATGTGTGTGTGTGTGCATGAGAGACAGAGGGAGAGGGGACCAGAAAGAGGCCCTGCAGCTGACCTGTCTTCCTTCCTCAGGGCTGTGGGAGATGAGAGGTTAGGGTGTGCGAGGAGGGGTCAGAAGGAAACACGAGGACTTGATTTTCTTTGCCAGCCCCTGTAGCCCACAGTCAGCAGATGTTCTCAGCACCAGCACTGCAAACCAAGGAGCTCTCCTGGGATAATGGCAACTCCGTGCTGCTCGGCAGAAAACGGCAGTGCTCCATCTGTGCCACGGGGCACTGAAGCTGTGTGGATGAGGGAGGCCGTAGTATGCCCACTTCCTGACATCTTGGCTCTGGTGCGGAACTGCAGGGTCTGCCCACCAGGACTCTTGGAAGGGCCGCGTGTGCCCGAGGGGTGGCCCTGCAGGATGGAGCCTCTTGCTAAACATGGCTACAGCCGAACCAACTCAGAGCGTGGAGGAGACAGGCTGAAAGGAGGAAATTCCAGACCTGTTTATATTTCTTGCCCATCCTGTACGCAGGCAGCGTTTGGTCCCTGCAGCTTTCCGCACTGCACCTCCTCCATCTGTCTGTGTCATGAACCAGAGGATCTCCAGGGTCCCTTCTAACTCAAACCCTCTGGAGTCTGGACCCCTGCAGAGTTGCTTCCTGGAAAGGACAGATGCTCTCAACTACTCACTTTGTCCTTGTTGTAGCTCATGCTTGTACGGGGCTTTCTGGATGCCAGGTCCTGTTTTAAGCACATTCATGGATCAATTTATGTATTCCTTGAACAACCCTGTAAGAGTTTACAGAGGAAGAGTCTGAGGTACAGAGAGGGTAAGGAATCAGTTGACTAGGTCCTCGGCTGGCAAGTGGCAGCACCAGGATTCAAACCCAGGCTCTGTGGCTCCAGAACTCCAGCTAACACAGCAAAATTTATCCGTAGCAGTTAATAATATTTATTTTGTCTCATGGACCCTCCCATCAGAGCTGTGTGTCTCATGATGTTGACTTCTTAGAGGGGGACACGGAGGCTTGGCAAGGGTGTGCAGGCTTCCCAAGGTGGCCCAGTGCTCCCGGAGGGAGCCAGCCTGGACTCCAGAACAGACTCCACGGCACCACGCTGCCTGATCACATGTGCCATTGTGCTCACCCTCCCGGGGCCTACACAGCCGTGAGGAGGACCTCGTGAGCCCCTGCGCCTCAGTCTCCGTGTCTCCCACCTTGAACCACATGGGTAAAGTGCTTTGCATGTTGCCCACGGCACCGACACATTGAAGGAGGTTGCCCTCCTCATTTTTCTTCGATGTCAGAGCAGCACTGCTGTGCACGGAGTGCTCTGTGGGCTGCTGGCCAAGCGTGTACGCAGGGATGTGGAAGGAGGCCCTGCCTGGGCTCCAGGTACCTGGGGTCAGAACGCACATGGCAGGGAGCTTGGTGGTCAGCTATTTCCCCTTTCTGACCAGAAAAGGAAGTCTCATGAACACAGTCACCAGTAGTGACCAGTACAGTAGAGCTTCTGGTAGATTCGTAGAAAGTGAGCTGCTAAGGACCAAAGAGATAATCTTGTTCAAGGATGGCAAAAATGTCTCCCTGCCATTTTTGGTCTACTCCCTCCTCATTGCACACATCACTGACCAGTCACGGTCACCTCCTCCCCGCCCTGGATCAGAGTCCTCCTCAATCTCGCGCTCTAACAGCCAGCACTTGAACTCATGACGGAAATAAATCCTGTTTGTTGACTCCGAGTCCAACCGTGTCATTTTACCAGAAAAGAGATAGGGTTAGAGAGAAGAAGCGACTTGCCTAAGGTCACAGCCAGTTAGTAATGATGCAGGGGATTTAGGGTGAAAGTCTGGGAATTGGGTGGCATGAGTGAGCCTAGTAAGACCAGCATCCAGACCCCAACTCCCAGGCCAGCCTCTTCCCACCTGCTTCAGCTGCTCTGGCTGCTCCCCTCATCAGCCTAACTGAAGGGTCCCTGATAAGATGTGTTCCCTTTCTCATTTGCAGCCCGCTACTCCAAGGACAAGGAGGAGGAGAGCTCGAGTAAGCAGGCCAAAGCCAAGCCTCATGCTAAAGCAGAGAACAAACCAGAAGGTGAGAGGATGGCCAGACCACTGGGTTTTCTCCTGCCACCTTCCTCCCTCCCGGTGGCCCAGGGCTGAGACATGCCTCTTGGCCTCTGGGAGCCAGTCAGCTGGAGCGATGATCTGGTGCCGCATGCCAGCCTCCTACTTTTGGGGTCTTCCCTTTCTGCAAGGATTGCTGTCCTGAGGGAGGCCCTGGACAGTTCTGTGCAAACTCTCCTCTGATGGGCCAGGCCAGGCTGGGTGTGTGTGTGTGTGTGTGTGTGTGTGTGTGTGTGTGTGTGTATGTGAGAGAGAGAGATTCTTTTTCACTAAATCTTGTCCCAGAGGAGACTCTATTGGGCTCCATTTCTTCTTCCTGTCACTTCTACACAAGGACAGTGCTATTAGGGATTGGTCCAAGACCAGCAACCCCAGGAGGGAAGGACACCAGGGGTCCGATGATACAGAAGAGCAGCATCTCTGTGGCAGCGGGGGTAGAGGGAGTACGAGAGCTCTTGGCCTGTGGGCACTACAGCGCACGCCAGGCTTGCCTAATGCATGCAGCAACCCTTGGAGGGAGGGAGAGCAGCAGCCATTCTCCCCGTTCTATAGACAAGGAAACCCCAGCTGAGAGGTCAAGTGACTTACCTAAAGCTGCAGAGCCAAGAAGTGAGGGCCTCTTCCTAAACCCGGCTCTCCAGGCTTTCTGAGTCTCTGTTCCCAGCAATACTATTCCAAGGCTTCCAAGCTGCTGTCTTTGAAGTCACCAGGACCCTTTCCATGTAGGGGGTAATGGGAAGGGTTAGATCTTGAGGGCTGGGGCTTTGCTATCTCTCTCTGTTGCCCAAGCTGTTCGCAGGATCTTTGGCCACACTGGTCAGGATTAGATGCTTGTGAATACAGGGGGAGCAAGGATGGCCACTCCCAGCTGTCCTCTTATCTGCAGCTATCCCTGTGGATGGGGCCATAACAGTTCATATCACATCATGTTGTTTTTCCTATTGACAAGAAATTCCCCAGACTTTCTGAAATGCCAAGGTAGACAAGTCCAGTAGAC